>CM046452.1:16637674-16862674 GCA_025506515.1 Flaveria trinervia | reverse complement strand
TAAATTGTAAGTATTCTATTAATTATTTATTTTATTTAAGTTTATATTTATTTCAAATTCCAATCATAACCTCATTTTGAAATACTTATAACTCACCATTAACACTTCATAACATTCTCCTAACTATAAAAGAAAGCTTTAGACCTAATTTTTCATTTGCTCATTCTTCAAAAATCTCACCCATATATCTTTCTTTCATCCATTAGTTTTAATCAATTTCAAGAAGTTTCTTTTATAAGTAATTTCAAGAATTTCCTAATAATAAGGTAATCTTATGTTGCTGTTACATTATACATTTTTATATCGTTTCAATCATCTTAACATTTAATTGTTCTCATGATTTTATGTTTTTATTTTTATTCTTTCTTCTACTAAATCTCTTTTAATTTTAATCAGTATCATTTGATCATTAATCTTCTAATATTCACTAACCTTATAATAATCAATAACATTTTTAAATCAAGCTAACAACACGCAAACATAAACAAAGAATATCGTATGCATATGGACGGCTATGTCGTCGCATTTGGTTATTCCACAAGATTATTTCTCTAAATGATGGCTATGCCAAAATCTTGGAATATTTTTTTATGTAACTCAAATGAAGTCTAACATACCATATATTGACATAATATATTTGTTCTAACCCGTTTCATGCTTTAAGAATTTTAAAAGTGCACAAAAGTGCTCAACTATAATTTTGACGAAATATAGTCTGACTTCAACTAACCATAACTTGTTCATAACAAACTAAATTTGAGTAAACTCAGACCTTAATATAATTTTCATTGAATTACCTTTTTAACCATAGTTTATACGTATCCAAACTCAATCAGACAACTTCACAATAGTCTTCACAAGACAAGTGCGTATTTCAGCACCTTTTGTCTTGTGCTGCTTTTTTGACCTATCTACGTGTCTTTTCATAAAAATGTTTCTAAACAAAAGTCGTCGAGAGACTCTGATCTAGTCAACTGTAAATTTTTATATTTTATAAAACTATTTGCTATTTATAAACCTGTTGAAACATATACCAAACATTATGTTCAGAATCTAAAATTGATGTAATAATCATTTTTCAATCTACCTTTTGCTTTCTGACATTCTCTAAACATCCTAACTTCTTATAATAAATTCCGACCTAAAGTTATTTTTTTGTTTTTATCCTTTAGGACATCCCCTTTAACTCTTGAAAATCCAAACTTTCTTATAAACCCTACAACTATTATTATACAATGTGAGTATTCATTGCTCTTTTTATGTGTTTATATTTTGGGGAAATCATGTGATTTCATATTCAATTATTGATATTCATTTGTATTCTATTTCATTCTTAATTCAATTCAATACATGCTATATTATTACTTGCAGTTATGTGTTCATAGTTAGATAAACTTGATGATAATGCAATCATTAATTCATGCAACCATTATAACAATAATAGATCTATTGGTTTGATAAACTGTAAAAACCATGAAATTGCGGTCTGTCTTTTACCGGAGTTAGTTAAATTTCAAGACAAAATTTCTTTCAACAAGGGGATGATGTTACACCCAACATTTTCCAATCACTTTTTGATGAACATAAACATGGTTTTCCCGGATGATGTTTACTTAAATGCGTCATGTCATGCACAAATATTCATGAACCTTTCACATAACGGTAACTCAGAGAATTGCCGAATCGTACACGCGCATGTCCCCGACCGTTGGTTATTTCTCAAAATAGTTTTCAAACAATCATAATTGGTGTGAAATTATGTGTTATATGATTATGTGATTAATTATGTAGCTTTGTTGTGAAAATTGATAATTTTCTAGCATTTATGCGTTTTCACACATTTTCGGCTTTTAACACCTAATTATTATAAAAATACCTTTGAACTAGAAAAATAAATAAAATTTCATGTTATTAATGTTTTTTTGATGTTATGTGAGCATTTGGTGGTTTCGGTGTGTAAGACCCCGTTCCCGGGACGCTCACAGCTGGTAAATCATCGCACATAAAACATAAGCTTTACATTTAATCATTCATAAAACATTGCAGCGGAAGTCTAAAGAAATAACTTTTCATATCATTACAAATGCTTTTGCAAGTTAATACAAACGTTCATTTCAAAACATCATTTGTTCGCATTATAATACAAAAACATTAACAAAAGAATGCCATTCAACATGCCAAGTAGCTGCTCTGTGCCATCCTCAGCAATGCTCACCTGCCAATTGGAAAATGCATAAAAGTCAGCGTTGCTGAGTGAGTTCTAGTTTAATAATAAAACATACTTTTTCCTCATTTAAAACTGTTTATTTCAATTGCATGTGATCATACATCATACATTCATACAAATAATATCATTATCATCTTCGTCATTCTTTCGTTCATACTTTCATTCATTCATTCATTACTTCCAGTGACATGTGCATTACCCCGAACATTGTGCACGAAGTGGGTAACTGGGCCTGAGGTCTTTCATAGACCTCGAACATTATGCATGGAGCTGACTCCAGTACCTAGGGTAAGTACATTCCCCATTTATCTTTTCTCTTTCATTCCAGATCAATGCCATATGCTATACCCCGAACATTGTGCACGAAGCGGGTACTGGGCCTGAGGTCTTTTATAGACCTCGAACATTATGCACGAAGCTAACTCCAGTACCTAGGGAAAGTGGCAAGGATCCCATTCATATGGTCAATCACAAAGATTGGACCCCAATGTGCAACCTTTAGGGTAGCTAACCCATACACCGTAGAGCTAACACCTACATAGGGTGTACAATTCCATACATTTGCTTGCAAGCCTTTCTTACATTCATTCATTCATTAATGCATGCATTCATCATCATGTTCCTCTTTCATTATCTTTCACTATACGTTACAAAATGCTTCATTCATTCATTATCATAACATGTAAAGTCATGGGAAAGATAAACATACATCATCATAAGGAACATAAACATATCATTCATACATCATCATACAGGGCATCATACACACATAAAATACATCATGTATAACCATGCAACATCATCATCTTCATCATCATACACAAACATCAAGCACATAACTTTACATGCCCATCATACCATCTATGACCTCAAAAGTCAACTTACATAATCCTGGGAATCTCTTAGGTCAAAGCCTACATCACTCCTTTTTCTCCCAAAAAGTCAGAATTTTTCTAAGTGTGCATCCGCATTGACCCTATTACTCATCCGCATTTAATTGCTTCATCCACATTAACCCTTAATTGTTCATCCGCATTTGATGGCCTCATCTGCATTAACCCTTATTATTCATCCGAATTTAGTGGCCTCATCTGCATTAACCCTTAATTATTCATCCGCATTTAGTGGCCTCATCCGCATTAACCCTTAATTGTTCATCCGCATTTAGTGGCCTCATCCGCATTTAGTAGCCTCATCCACATTAACCCCTTTTGTTCATCCGCATTTATTGGCCTCATCCGCATTAACTCTTAATTGTTCATCTGCATTTAGTGGCCTCATCCGCATTTAGTGGTCTCATCCGCATTTAGTGGCATCATCCGCATTAACCCCTCTTGTTCATACGCATTTAGTGGCCTCATCCCCATTAACCCTCCAAACACTTAGGTAGATTTAAAGTTTAACATGCGAGCCTAACAACATCATGTTTGATTTCAACTCACTATTCATCATGTTCTAAACTTAAATCTCACCCTCTAAGCCTTAGAAACATCATCGTACATCAGCAAACATGAACATAATCACACCATAACATCACAACATCATTATACATGCATACAAGCATACGGGTCCGAAACTCAATTAGCGAAAACATACATTCATGCATATCCAGCCCCAAAATCAGTTAAAAACCAGTAAAAGAGGGGTCCTAGAACTCACCTTTGCAGCTCTTGAGTATGGCTTCTTCCAAACTCGTTTGCAAATTGAATTCAACCTCCTAAAAACCCACTAAAACATACCCGAACAACACATAAGCACATATAAGCATAAACCCAAGGATAAGACCAGTCAAGAACACCATAAAAGCATAAATTCTTACCTTGAATTCAAATTCTTTCTTCTTCAAAGCCGAGAATATTTCTGCTCTCTTCCTTTCTCTCACTAAAATCCGAAAGATTTGGGTGTAGAAAGGGTGATGGGCGGCCATGCCACCTTTTACACCCACTTTTCAAACATTTTGTCCTTTTGGACACTTTTTACCCCTAGACTTGGGTTTTATTTCTTTTCCTTCTTTTTCTTTACTTATTCTTCTTTCTTGTCTAAAAATAGCCGGGTGTTACACGGTGTAGAAAAATTTCAAGAAGATTTTTATAAAAGACGGGGGCCTTTCTTGTAAATAAAAAAATTATAAAACCCAACCCCCCAGACCTAATCACCTTTTAGCCATCCCAACCACCTTCCATTTATTATTTTCATTGCAAATCATCCTGACACAAAAAGCACACCTTCTTTGATATTGTTCTTGCATATTGGTGATGATTTTCATTGTTTCTTGCATCAAACGTGTTCTAGGGCTCATCATCTAAGCATTCCAAGTAAGTTTCATGTTTGATTTCATGTTCTTTGATCTTCATGATGAGCATGAACCTTAGATATCCAAACACGATTCAAAACTCGAAATTGATGATTGATTATGTGTTAGTATTCGATATAACGATGTTTGTACGTATTGGTTTTATGAAATTGTCTTGTTTTGATCAAATCCCGAGACTTACTTATAATGAAAACTTTAATTTGGGGCTTTTGTAGAAATTGTATGATTTTGATGAAATTGGATTACATTTATGGTTCTAGGATGTTAGTTGATGCTAATGGATGAAAAGTCATGTTTTGAACTTTTGATTTTGGCTCGGTTTTCAGGTACTTTCCAATAAAGGAAATTTGTTAGCTACTTTGGTTTATATATGATCATTTATGCATGCATGATCTTCTCGAGCTTCTCAGTCGTAGCCTCGATTACCTTGATGCTTCCCAACTCCTTCTGACCAATGTCGCCCCAACAAACGGGTGTTCTGCATCTCCTACCGTATAGCATCTCATATGGTGGCATACCAATGCTGGCATGATAGCTGTTGTTGTATGGGAATTCGGCTAACGGTAAGTGGTCATCCCAACTTCCTCTAAAATCAATCACACACACCCAAAGCATGTCTTCCAACGTCTGAATGGTCCATTCTGACTGACCATCAGTTTGGGGATGGTAAGCCGTACTAATGTGTAACCTCGTTCCCATTGCGTTGTGGAATTTCTTCCAGAATTTAGATGTAAACTGGGTGTCACGATCGGACACAATAGACACCGACACACCGTGACGAGTTACAACCTCCTTGATGAACAGATCAGCAACCTCTCAGATGAATATGTCTCGCGGATCGGTAGGAAGTGAGCACTCTTCGTCAGACGGTCCACAATCACCCATGTGGCATCGTGTTGGACCAAAAGAACCAATGAGCCTGATCAGTAAAACCTCTAAGTCCCACAGACATCACAACAACTGCTGAAGACTTGATCAGCTGTTTGACAAAGTCTAAAGACTTCAACAGCTAAAGACTAAAGTACTGAGACTTCAACAGCTGAAGACCAAAGTCTGAAAATCAACGGCTGAAGACTAAGTACTAAAGACTTCAACAGCTGAAGACTAAAGTACTGAAGACTTCAACAGTTGAAGACCAAGTCTGAAGATCAACAACTGAAGAACAAAGTACTGCTGACAACAACTGAAGTTCAAGTACAAGTACTGAAGCCTTCAGAG
The DNA here is from genome assembly GCA_025506515.1 of Flaveria trinervia. Taxonomy (NCBI): domain Eukaryota; kingdom Viridiplantae; phylum Streptophyta; class Magnoliopsida; order Asterales; family Asteraceae; genus Flaveria; species Flaveria trinervia. Next base: position 16,856,915 of record CM046452.1, on the reverse strand, counting down.
TTTTGTTACAACAGCTGAAGAAGCATTCTTCAGTTGTTGTGATGGTTTCCTTTCAGTAGTTTTCTTTTTGTTTCAGTATTTGTAAAACGACTGAAGAGCATGTTCTTCAGTCATTGTAGTTTCAGTAGTTTCTTTTTAGTAGTTGTAGTGATAGTTAACACTTAGTATTTTTGTAAGAAGATGTCAGCTGTTTCGACATCTTCAGTAGTTGTGTTAACTCTCAGTAGTTTGAATAATTCTGTTAGATGTCACTATCAAGTGACATCAGCATACGTCACATCTCCTATATAAGGAATGTTCCACCACGACATTCCTATATAAGGGATGATTGACCTGATTGTAAGTGTGACATTTTGCCACCACGAAAGCACATATTAAATGAAATCTTTGATTTGCAGAATTCTTTTTATAATCGTTTGTTCTTACTTTGAATATCAACTGTATTCTTGAGAATTGTCTAAATTCAGTGTTTGATTTCCGCTGCAATACTCCCTAATCAATCAAACGTAGATCACTGATCCTAACACATCGTACCCTTTCGGAGTACGTGGCAGCTTCATAATGAAATCCATGGTGATGTGCTCCCACTTCCATTCAGGTATATCCAAAGGTTAGATCTTCTCATACGGCTTTTGATGCTCAGCCTTCACTTGCAAGCAAGTAAGGCACTTACTCACATACCCCACCACATCGCGCTTCATACCCGGCCACCAATAATCTTTCTTCATATCTTGATACATTTTTGTGGCACTAGGATGAATGGAATATCACATATTGTGAGCTTCATCCATGATCTTCACCCGTAGATCCCCAAAACGAGGAATCCACACCCGTTCAAATCGGGTTTTAACACCAAGTGTGTTTTCACCCAATTCCGCGACCAGACCTCTCATTCTCTCAGAGTTAAGGTGGTCTTCTTTCAGTGCCTCATCTTAAAACTCTTTGACTTGCTTCAAACATCTGAGGTCATGATCTGTTGATATGCTTTCACCCGAATCGGCTCGGGCCTTTCTTTTTGGCTTTGGGCATCCGCCACCACATTGGCCTTGCCCGAATGGTAGTGGATCTCACAATCATAATCCTTATAAGTTCCAACCACTGTCTCTGCCTCATGTTCAGATCCTTCTGCTCGAAGAAGTACTTCAGGCTCTTGTGATTAGTGAAAATGGTGCACTTCGCCCGTAAAGATAGTGCCTCCAAATCTTTAGTGCAAAGACCACGGCTGCTAGCTCCAAGTCATGAGTAGGGTAGCTGACCTCATGAACCTTCAACTGTCGGGACGCATAGGCTATAACCTTCCCTCTCTGCATTAGCACGCACCCCAAACATGAGTAGGAAGAATCCGAATAAACCACCAGATCTTCGCTCCCATCAGGTAATGGCAGAACAGGAGCTTGAGTCAATCTCGCCTTCAATTCTTCAAAAGCCTTCTCTTGAGCTTGACTCCATACAAACTTCACATCTTTTCGGGTCAAGTTGGTTAGTGGAGAAGCAATCTTAGAGAAGTCTTGGATAAATCTTCTATAGTAGCCCGCCAAACCCAAGAAACTACGAACCTCGGATGGCGTCTTTGGTGACTTCCAATGTGTAACCGCCTCCACTTTCACCGGATCCACCATAATCCCGTCGGGATTCACCAAATGACCCAAGAACTGAACTTCGCACAACCAAAATGCGCACTTGGAGAATTTGGAAAACAACTTCTCCCTTCTCAGCGTCTCCAGAACCTCCCGAATGTGATTGGCATGCTCAATCTCTCTCTTCAAATAAATCAGGATATCATCAATGAACACAATCACTGATTTATCTAGCATCGATCGACACACACGGTTCATCAAATCCATAAAAGCAGCCGGTGCGTTGGTCAAACCAAAAGACATGACAAGAAACTCCTAGTGACCATAGCATGTGCGAAAAGCTATTTTAGGGATATCTTGCTCCTTCACTTTCAACTGATTGTAACCAGATCGAAGATCTATCCTTGAAAACCAAATGGCACCCTGAAGCTGATCAAACAATTCATCTATTCTCGGTAAGGGGTACCGGTTCTTCACCGTCAACCTGTTCAGTTCGCGATAGTCATACACATCCTCATACTACTGTCTTCTTCTTTACAAACAGGACCGGAGCACCCCAAGGAGAGATACTCGATCTAATGAACCCCTTATCAAGCAGCTCTTGCAACTGCTCCATCAACTCTTTCATCTCTGTTGCAGCCAAACGATACGGTGCTTTGGCAACGGGCTGGGCACCTGGTATCAAGTCAATCTGGAACTCGATCTCACAGGCACGTGGCACTCCTGATAAGTCTTCTGGGAATACGTCTGGAAAGTCACACACAACGGGTACATCAGATAGTATTAGTGTTGGCGTATCCACATCCTTTATATAGGCCAAGTAGGCACTACATCCATGCCTCATACACTTTCCCGCCACCGCCATTGAAATACCTTCAGAATCGTAGTCACCCGATCACCATAAACCGTCACTGAACTACCGTCAGGCGTTGTCAAACGAATCATATTCTTACGACACACAATGTTGCCTCGAAGTCTGCCAACCAAGCCGTCCCAAGAACCAAATCAAAACCACCCAAGGTCATCATGAACGGTCTAACAGGAAACCTATGACCTTCTAGCTCCATATCACAGCCCTCTAACATCTCAGAATTCCTGGTAGACTTACCTATGGTAGTTTCTACATCGAAGGGCGCTTCAATACGTCTACTACTAACTGGAAACTTAGCACAGAAAGCAGCAGAAATAAAACTCTTACTAGCACCAGAATCAAATAGCACAGAAGCTAAAGTTTGGTTCACAAGAAACATATCGAACATGACATCAGGGTCCGTTCTAGCTTCCTCCTGTGTCATTGTGAATGCTCTGGCGTTCGCCCTTGGTCCTTAGCCTTGAGTTTTCTTCACCCCAGAACCCTCAACTCTTGGCTTCTTGCATTCCCTGCTCATATGACCACTTCCCCCGCAGTTGAAACACTTCATACCTCCATAGTCTTTAGCCATATGACCAGGCTTCCCACACTTGAAACAAACATTAAACCCCCATCTACACTCGCCACCGTGCTCCTTCCCACACTTGCCACACTTTTTCAACCCGACACTAGAGGTGACCACACGGCGGTCATCCCCTCGAGCCTTCTTGTTATTCATCGAGGCACCACCCCGACCAAACCTCTTCCCATTCCAGTTTCTATCACCTCCACCCTTTCGACTACCTTTAGTCACCGCCACCACAGTCCTCTCAGCATACAATCTCCCTGCTAGATCCCCCGCTGACTTAAACGTGCTTGGTCGGGTGACGATCATGTGCCCGCGAATGTCCGTCGGCAAACCCTGAACATAGCTCTTGATCTTCCGAGATAGAGGTGTCACGTGATCCAACACCAGACGTGCCATTTCATTGAACTTTGTGGTGTACTCTTGGTGTGTCATCGTTCCCACCTCAAATTGAAAAAAACTCCCTCTAAACCTTGTCCATTTCCCGGTGAGGACAAAACTCCTTAATCACCAACTTCTTCAATTTGGACCATCTCATTCTTCCAATGGCCCTGCTGCCTTCAGCTTGGACAATATTGTCCCACCAGCATAGAGCTGAGTCCACAAAAGAGTGGGTAGCGAACTTAACTTTCTGCTCCTCTCGGCACTCGCTGATATCAAGTACAGTCACCATTTCCCTCACCCATCGGTGAGCAGTAGCAGTAGTGCCATTTCCATCAAACATGGGGGCTTGCATCTCATGAATACCCCGTAGTTACAGCCTCGTACTGCCTCCCGCACAGGCTCTACTTCTTCTTCTTCTTCTTCATCATCAGACGGAAACGTCTCAGTTTCGGGCTGTCTTATTTCACCGTAGGTCCACTCTTTTCCCTTCTCTCTCCCTCCCTAACTGCCTTTATCACTTCTTCCACAACCGCCTCCTTAATGAGGCTCTCAGATTAGCACTCTCATCTCCGCCCACTAGATGAGGGGTTTTTGGTTCTTCATGAACCACCTTTTCGGCCCTAGGCCTTCCCCTCGTAACCCGTGGTTCAGCACCATGTCCACCACCACGCAAAGCTTTAGATGATCTACCACTGGCCATCCTTTAACTCACACTGAAAGATTTAAACACTAATACGGTCATTCAAGGAAACGGCTCAGTTATGGTAAGTATAGTAAGTTCTAATTACAGTGGCCAGTTGTGATTCGCCACTTACTCTACTCTTCATACCCCAAGCATTACCTGTCCTGACTACATCAGTTACTTAAATCTACATACAACACATAACCACATACCATGCGCACATAAAACCAGTTATCTTTACGAAAATACCTGATCGAACGCATCTACTCAGATTGGCATCCCATTCCCTTTCCATCCCATTCTCAGTTTAAGTTAAGGTTTATTTTGAAAATTTACCCATTTCACTTAAACTCTGGCTCTGATACCAACTGTAAGGCCCCGTCCTAGAATGCTCACAACTGGTAAATCATCGCACATAAAACATAAACTTTACATTTAATCATTCATAAAATATTGCAGCGGAAGTCTAAAGAAATAACTTTTCATTTGATTACAAATGCTTTTGCAAGTTAATACAAGCGTTCATTTCAAAACATCATTCGTTCGCATTGTAATGCAAAAACATTAACAAAAGAATGCCATTCAACATGCCAAGTAGCTGCTCTGTGCCATCCTCAACAATGCTCACCTGCCAATTGGAAAATGCATAAAGTCAGCGTTGCTGAGTGAGTTCTAGTTTAATAATAAAACATACTTTTTCCTTCATTTAAAACTGTTTATTTCTATTGCATGTGATCATACATCATACATACATACAAATAATATCATTATCATCTTCATCATTCTTTCGTTCATACTTTCATTCATTCATTCATGACTTCCAGTGACATGTACATTACCCCGAACATTGTGCACGAAGTGGGTAACTGGGCCTGAGCTTTCATAGACCTCTAACATTATGCATGGAGCTGACTCCAGTACCTAGGTAAGTACATTCCCCATTTATCTTTTCTCTTTCATTCCAGATCATGCCATATGCTATACCCCGAACATTGTGCACGAAGCGGGTAACTGGGCCTGAGGTCTTTTATAGACCTCGAACATTATGCACAAAGCTAACTCCAGTACCTAGGGCAAGCGGCAAGGATCCCATTCATATGGTCAATCACAAATTTGGACCCCAATGTGCAACCTTTGGGGTAGCTAACCCATACACCGTTGAGCTAACACCTACATAGGGTGTACAATTCCATACATTTGCTTGCAAGCCTTTCTTACATTCATTCATTCATTAATGCATGCATTCATCATCATGTTCCTCTTTCATTATCTTTCACTATACGTTACAAAATGCTTCGTTCATTCATTATCATAACATGTAAAGTCATGGGAAAGATAAACATACATCATCATAAGGAACATAAACATATCATTCATACATCATCATACAGGGCATCATACACACATAACATACATCATGTATAACCATGCAACATCATCATCTTCATCATCATACACAAACATCAAGCACATAACTTTACATGCCCATCATACCATCTATGACCTCAAAAGTCAACTTACATAATCCTGAGAATCTCTTAGGTCAAAGCCTACATCACCCTTTTTTCTCCCAAAAAGTCAGAATTTTTCTAAGTGTTCATTCGCATTGACCCTATTACTCATCCGCATTTAATTGCTTCATCCGCATTAACCCTTAATTGTTCATCCGCATTTGATGGCCTCGTCCACATTAACCTTATTATCCATCCGCATTTAGTGGCCTCATCCGCATTAACCCTTAATTGTTCATCCGCATTAACCCCTTTTGTTCATCCGCATTTAGTGGCCTCATCCGCATTAACCCTTAATTGTTCATCCGCATTTAGTGGCCTCATCCGCATTTAGTGGCCTCATCCGCATTAACCCTTTGTTCATCAGCATTTAGTGGCCTCATCCGCATTTAGTGGCCTCATCCGCATTAACCCCTTTTGTTCATCCGCATTTAGTGGCCTCATCCACATTAACCCTCGAAACACTTAGGTAGATTTAAAGTTTAACATACGAGACTAACAACATCATGTTCGATTTCAACTCACCATTCATCATGTTCTAAGATTAAATCTCACCCTTTAAACCTTAGAAACATCATCGTACATCAGCAAACATGAACATAATCACACCATAACATCACAATATCATTATACATGCATACAAGCATACGGGTTCGAAACCCAATTAACGAAAACATACATTTATGCATATCCAGCCCCAAAATCAGTTAAAAACCAGTAAAAGAGGGGTCCTAGAACTCACCTTTGCAGCTCTTGAGTATGGCTTCTTCCAAACTCGTTTGTAAATTGAATTCAACCTCCGAGAAACCCACTAAAACATACCCGAACACACATAAGCACACATAAGCATAAACCCGAGGATAAGACCAGTCAAGAACACCAAACAAGCATGAATTCTTACCTTGAATTCAAATTATTTCTTCTTGTTCTTCTTCAAAGCCGAGAATATTCCTGCTCTCTTCCTTTCTCTCACTAAACTCTGAAAGATTTGGGTGTAGAAAGGGTGATGGGCGGTCATGCCACCTTTTAACCCACTTTTCAAACATTTTGTCCTTTTGGACACTTTTTACCCCTAGACTTGGGTTTTATTTCTTTTCCTTTTTTTTCTTTACTTATTCTTCTTTCTTGTCTAAAAATAGTTGGGTGTTACACGGTGTAGAAAAAGTTCAAGAAGATTTTTATAAAAGATGGGGGCCTTTCTTGTAAATAAAAAAATTATAAACCCCAACCCCCCAAACCTAATCACCTTTTAGCCATCCCAACCACCTTCCCATTCATCATTTTCATTGCAAATCATCCTCATACATAAAGTACACATTCTTTGATATTGTTCTTGCGTATTGGTGATGATTTTCATTGTTTCTTGCATCAAACGTGTACTAGGGATCATCATCTAAGCATTCCAAGTAAGTTCATGTTTGATTTCATGTTCTTTGTTCTTCATGATGAGCATGAACCTTAGATATCCAAACACGATTCAAAACTCAAAATTGATTGAAATTGATGATTGATTATGTGTTAGTATTCGATATAATGATGTTTGTATGGATTGGTTTTATGAAATTGTCTTGTTTTGATCAAATCTCGAGTCTTACTATAATGGAAACTTTAATTTGGGGCTTTTGTAGAATTGTGTGATTTTGATGAAATTGGATTACATTTATGGTTCTAGGATGTTAGTTGATGCTAATGGATGACAAGTCATGTTTTGAACTTTTGATTTTGGCTCGGTTTTCGGGTACTTTCCAATAAAGGAAAGTTTTGGCTACTTTGGTTTATAGATGATCATTTATGCATGTTTGATGGGATTTTGAAATTTTTATATGATGTTTAGGTCATAGTAATAGATTAGGAATAGTTGAATGTTGAAAAACGCATCGTATGAGCATGATTGCTATTTATGGAAACTTTTGTGACTTGATGATGAATGATAAGTATGATATGTGTAGAATATGTTATGGTGATGTGTTGGATGTTGGAATGATCATAGGAACATGATAGGAGACTTTCGCTCAAATTTTGAAACTTGTGTTATTACGTTTTAATTTGGAAATTGGGCATGATGAAGTTTCTAAGTCATGTTAACATGTGATGGATGATTGTTTGATGTGTTACATGTATATTTGAGATGAGTCTTGTGATATGTTGCATAATCTTTAAACGCAATGCACATGTGTAACGATGTCATACTTTCCAAAAATAGATTCCTGATATAAAACTTTATTTGAATCATTATTTGAGAAATTCGAGCATGACTAAACATGTTTGTACTTATTTCAGTCATCAACGGGTCGTTGGGTCAATCCGATCAACTTTGGTTAACAAAAATAAACTTTGATCAAAAGTCAATTTGGTTAAACATGTCAAACATTTCTCAAACACGCTAACAGTTACATTGTTTTGGATACAACGAGGTTCATCTTGACTGGTATGTACATATACTCATGGACATACATTTGTTAGGTAACGATTAGGTTTTGGCTATACACTTCGTGTTTTCATACATATTTAATGTGAGTCTTCACGACCCCACTTTTACATACTTTCCTTTTGGGGGAGAAGCATGCAACTCACAAACAACCAGCTTTGGTTTGAAACACTAAGTAACTTGATATATAGGCTAGCTACTTATGGATACCTTTGTTTACTTTTACCAACCAAACGATCAAACATATTTACTTATTTAACCTGTGAACTCACCAACCTTGTGTTAACACACTTTAGCATGTCTTCTCATCTGAAGTTGCTGGCATGCTTAGGCTTGGGGTTGCATATCTGAGGCTCATGCATCATCTTTATCATTTGAATGAAAGTTCATTTACATTCATTACTTTTCATTGGGCGCCTTGTTTTGCACATTTATTACTTGTGGTTTTTCAAATGTTTATGCTTTTGCTATGATTACATTTAAAACTATGTTTTACTCTTATATAAGGTCAAACACTTATTTTAAAACTCATATATCATTGTTTGATATGACTGTGTCTGACATCCTGGCTTGTAATGGGCCTCGTCATAGAACCCCGCCGGTGGATTTTGAGGTGTGACACAAGCCCACCCTATTTATTTAGTCACGTGGTGATTGGAACCAGAATCATTCATTCTATAAGGCTTCGTCTGCGGGCCAAGTCAAGTCCATCATTAGGTTTAATTGTGTTAGTTTGTATTTTATGTTACACTATTGCATTACAAGTCTTGATATTGCCATGTGAATTGAATTGTTTTAATAATTTAATCAATCTATATATGTATTCAAACCTGTGATTACTCACCACTAATTCATTAGCTAACCCGTTACTTTTTCAAATCATTCAGGAATGAAAATTAGTGGACATCTAAATGCACACTTAGTATTTGGACTTAATCAAAGTTAAATACAAATTTTATTATGTTATTAATTGATTGTATTGTATTAATTGGTTAGTATTATTCAATGAAAATGGAATTTAATATTATTTCAACTTATTTAATTCCATGAGCTATGAACAATCGATTCACATTTGTCCCCCCCGATGATTCTGCTGTCGGTCGGGGTGTGACACTCTTGCCTTTGATGCAACCGCTGGCATTTTTGCAATGAAGTCATCTATTGTCTCCCCTTCCTTCATCTTTGGATTCTAGAACTAATTATGCATCGAATGCAAGCAGTCTTTCTTGACTCAGTCTACCCCGACGAACCTAGTTTTCAGAGAGTTCTAAATATATTTGGTGCTTTGCTACTTACACCACGAAATCTTCAGGCATCGCCTGAAACAAATAGGCTATCGCCTGATTGTTCTTTTTAGCGTCTATCATAGCTCCTTTGGTGGTTCAATTACCTTTAATTTTAACTTCAAAATTGAGTAATTCGTTATGGTAAGCATCATGCACTTAAGCGGGATTGTGACATTGTCACGAACCGCTATCACTTGCTTGTTCGATGCTATCATCTTCTCCTTTTGTTTCCTCGAAAATTTCTTCCTTGTTCTCGAATCGAGATCTAGTCCTTTGAATCTTGGTTTTTTTGATCTAGAGAGTTAATCGATTCGATCCTTTGAATCAGAAGAGCTTAGCAGGTTCTTCTATTACCTGAAGCTTTGATACCACTGAGAAACAGGTATCAAAACAAAGAACACGAAAACTCTTACTATAACTCCAAGAATGATTACAACGATCAGAGATGAAGAAAGTATGTATGAATGCCCTTACTAACTAACTAACTAACTCACTTCTTCCACTAATCACATTTAACAACCTTTAACAAAATCTATTAGAAACATACAAAACAAACCCTTACACTTTAGAAACCTTACAAAAAACCAAAACTTAAATCCCAAGATTCTATAGAATTAATCCAAAAATCATTTTCTTTCTCATTTTATTAGAAGTTTGTTGTAGCTTTCTCGTAGTATTCACATGCTTGGTGTGTTTAGATTTTAAAACGAATATTTCAGTTTGATTCAGTTTTCAATGACCTGATTCCTTTTGTAACTTCCAAATGATCGGATTTTGTTATTGCTGATAAAAACCAACACTAGTAGCTTGCTTTAAGGTTTGACTTAGAAACTATAGGAGCTAGCAGCGACCACATTTTAGCGACTTAATGATATCTACCTTTATAGATATTATTTACTAGTTTAAAAGGCCATTTATCACACGTTTGAATAAAAATATTAATGTAGTTAGTAATCAATATTTATAAATTATAAAGTAATTTCTTGAGATAAGCGATGATTACATTTTCATAAAGTTTTTAATAAATACAATTTTTAATAAGTAAAAACATGTTTATTATTTATTAAAACTATTTAATAATTTTAATAAATATTGTAAGGTTTAATATATGACTGATGCAACCCACACACCCAAAGTCTTTCCTGCATACATGCACAAGTATACTGAAGTAGAATGCTTCGGAAGTTTCACACCGAGCATCACAAAAGATTTGAATTGTGAAATATCCGAAGCCAAGACCAATATCTTTCAAAGTCAAACATGAAGTCTTCCGAAGCTTCAGAGACAATGTCTTCCGAAGCCAACACTTGAAGATAGATTTCTTCCAAAAACTTTTGAACACATGCTTTATCTATTGTATCTTTTCCATAAAGTTGGACCCCTTTCCGCTGCAACTCTGATAAGACACCAACTTTACATAAGTTGGTGAAAGGTCCATGCTTTTGGTAACTATACATGAGATCTCAAGTCTGTAACTTTCTACTTTATGTACTTTATCCTTTTTGTAATATATTAGGATGTGAGCTATGGCATGTCATAGTCACTAGTCAAAAGGCAATCTACGTTTTGACTCTACATTGATTTTGTTGTTGTCTAGATCATGTATCTAGCTGGCCTCAAAGTATGGCCGGCTGTAGGTTGTAGTATAAGTATCTCTGGTCCTTTGTATCTTATACCATTGCTTTTGTAAACACTTATAAGTAACTAGAAAGCAATATACATCAACCTTGAAAACTAACTACTTGTTTTGTTTTTGTTTTGTCTCTTGAATTCTTGTGTTTCTTAAGCTCTCACTAAAACTGGTTTCTTGTTCCCCATTTGATCTGGTAAGTGTTGCTGCACACTATCCTCTTTGTGTTATTATGTTGTAAGCTTATACCCTTTAATGGTCCTGCAATTGGTATCAGAGCATTCCAGGCTCTTTATATAAGATCTCACCATCTTAAGATCCCTCACACACACAAAATTCTTAACATCTCAAATGACAGCTATTTCTAAAGCTGATATGGAAACTAGAACCATGACAAAGTCCCCACTGATCACTTTTGATGACTTTTACATTTGGTGCCAAAGAATGGAAGGCTTTATCAAGTCTCTAGACTCAAGAATGTGAGAGTCTATTGTTTATGGACCTTACATACCAAGCACCTCCTCAGCTGCCGGAGGTGGTATGATCCCCAGGCTGTGGCTGACTACTCAGATGAAGATAGAAAGAGAGTAGAAATTGATCAAAAGGCCATGACAGCCCTTTAGACTACTCTTCAAAACTATGTATATAAAGGTTTCAAGAAATGCAAAATAGCTAAGCAACTGTGGGATGCATTGAAACTGATGTATGAGGGTTCCTCTGAAGCCAATGAGAACAAGAAGGATTTTCTGAAGCAGCAGTTTGAAAATTTCACCTTCAAAACAGGTAAGACCATGACTCAACACTATTTTAGGTATGTTGAGATTGTCGACACCCTAGTGGATGATGGAGTAGCTCTTGAGAGTAGGGATATTATAAGGAAGTTTATGTCTGTTTTTAGTAGGGATATTATAAGGAAGTTTATGTTCTTTTTTCCTAGGCAATGGACACACTATTGTGTTGTTACAAGAGAACTGAGAACCTGAAGACTCTCACCTTGACAGAGTTGTATGGCATTCTTAGTGGATACCAGATGGAGATGAATATGCAAGGTTCATCTGGCAACTTGTTGGAGCATATATAGTTATATATAGTGTGTCCGTTGCTTGTCGAATAGTCTAGGCTTAATGTTATACACTTGATATGTTGTAAACACATGAAACTGGGTCATGCGCAGGAGCATATGCGAATGAGACTCAGTCGTACGACTGAGCCATGCTAATGGACCAGTCGTGCGCCTGAGAGATGTGATTGGGACATTCGTAAGACTGAACCATAAGTATGGTCCATACGCATGGTCCAGTCGTACGATTGATCCATACGCATGGTCTAATCGCACGAATGGGCCCAGTCGCATCTAATATGGGCCGAGGCCTATATATACCATTTCAATGTCTAGAGAGATTATGGATTTCTAAGGTTATAGAGAGAGTGTGCCCGGAGCCTAGGGCTTCCGGATGAGAGGGGAGATCATGCTCGATCTTCCCCTTGCCAAGAGTCTTGATTCTTATGTTGTAACAAGCCTGTAATCGTTAGGTTTTATCAATGAAACCATATAATTATAGTTCGTATTATTGTTTGACTTTTGTTTTGTACTATTGTTTATCCTTCCGTCAAGAACATGCTCGGATGTATATCGATCCAAGAAACCGACTTCATAATTGGTATTAGAGCCGGTTACTGCTGGAATGATCTAACAATCATTCTAGCAACCCGAGGTCTTGATTTCTGGATCAAAGTTCAGATCTTGACGTTAAACCCACTTCGTATTCTTTGTGTCTTGGTCAGATCTTGTTACGTGTGTTGCTTCCATGTTAAAATCGAATTCAAAATCACATTCCTATCACCCTTTCGAATCTGATGATGTCTATTTTGTTTCGGTTCATGTTAAATTCGTCAGATTAGGTTTTTGGGCAGCCCTGGCGGCTGCAGATCTGAAAATCTGCGTGCAGACCCGTTCATGCGACCGGGCCATGCGAATAGACCATTCGTACGACTGGACCGGTCATATGTTTAGTCGTGCGACTGGACTAGTCGTATGTTCAATCGCACGAATGAGCCATCCGCATTGACTTATCCGCATTTGTTCCAGACCAAAAAAAAAAGATTCCGGAACAGCTTCTTGCACAGGTTTGAAGATGAGCAAAGCATATTCACCCTGAGGTTCTTTTGTCAAATAAGTTCGATGTGTACCCCATTATTCATCGGACTTCCAGAATAGGTGAATGTAATTGGAACACGAAAGAGAGAAGAGAAGATGTCAGCAGTTGGTGCTAATTTTGTGGGGTAGTCAGGAGCATCTAACTACTTATCGGCCAATCAAGTTATATTTATCCGCATAGAGAGGGTTCTCATTCTTAGGGGGAATCCATGTATAGAGAAAGAGAAGACGCAATCAGAAAGTGATGATATGAACCGGTTTCCGATGATGAATCTTCGTGCATGCTGATTTGTTTGATATTGTCAGCTGTGGATTGGAACCTTCAACCTTTTGCCCAATACACCGTGTGAAGACCCAAGGAGATCAAAATGTCTATATATTGGGATATGTTGAATGTGAGGGGGAATTTCTACAAGTGGTGATGTTAATCAAGTTAGCCTGTGTGAAGATTGAAGCGATGGAAAACTGCTCGTATCATTATCTGGAAAAATCAGTCATATGGGGAATCTTGCTGCTATGATGGTGTTCTGCAAAGTAAACAAAAGCTATTGTGCCTAAATTCATTTTCAGGGATGTGTGTAACCTGACGGATCGACAACGTTGGCTAATATGGTTTTCGTTTGATTCTATTGGCAACCAGAGCAAAGATTGACTGAAGATTGTAAGAGGTGTTATCTACTATTCGCAAGCAACGTCCAAGGGGGAATTTGTTGGAGCATATATAGTCATATATAGTGTGCCCGTCGCTTGTCGAATAGTCTAGGCTTAATGTTATGCACCTGATATGTTGTAAACACATGAAACTGGGTCATTCGCAGGAGCATATGCGAATGAGACTCAGTCGTACGACTGAGCCATGTTAATGGACCAGTCTTGCGACTGAGAGATGCGATTGAGGTATTCGTAAGACTGAACCATAAGTATGGTCCAGTCGTACGATTCAACCATACGGATGGTCCAGTCGTACGATTGAACCATACGCATGGTCCAATCGCACGAATGGGCTCAATCGCATCTAATATGGGCTGAGGCCTATATATACCAGTTTCAATGTGTAGAGAGATTAATGATTTCTAAGCTTTAGAGAGAGTGTGCCCGGAGCCTAGGGCTGCCGGATGAGAGGGGAGATAATGCTCGATCTTCCCCTTGCCAAGAGTCTTGATTCTTATGTTGTAACGAGCCTGTAATCATTAGGTTTTATCAATGAAACCATTTAGTTATAGTTTGTATTATTGTTTGACTTTTGGTTTGTACTACTGTTTATCCTTCCGTCAAGAACATGCTCGGATGTTTATCGATCCAAGAAACCCGACTTCACACAACTCCAGCAATCAAATGGCTTCAGCCCTTCATGTGACTAAAAAGGATAGCATAGAACCCCAACATCATCTCATATGCTACCTTGAAAACTCACAAAAGGGCCCTTTCATCACCTTCCTGGAGACACCAAGGGAGAACTATACTCTAGGAAGCCTATTCCAAGAGACAAGTTCTTCTCAAGCCTTTGTGTCCTTTGATGAAAATTGTGGCAACTTTCTTTTCACCCTTGAAGACCCAGATTGTATCCATCTAGATGATCTGGAGTATATGGAGATAGTCCAACAAATGGCTCTTCTTATTCACAGAGCCAAGAAGTTCTATAAGCAGACATGAAGGAAGTTTCCCAGCAATACAGCCTGTGGAAAGTTTGGACTGGATAAGAGCAAAGTTAAGTGTTACAACTTTAACTTGATGGGCTACTTTGCTAGGGAGTGCAACACACCAAGAACAAATAGTGGCCAAGCACAATCCAAACCAAACTACACTGATAAAGCCACCTAGAATAAGAAGCCAATGAAGCAAGCTGCTGTTGCTGTTGAAGAAGGAGGCTTTGACTAGAGCTTTCAGGTGAAAGATGCATCTCCAAACCAAGCATTGATGGCTGATCATGATGAAGCCAAGGTATTAGAACATCTCTGTACTCCTGAATGTATTGCTAAAGTCAATAGATACAGGTCCTACAACTTAAAAATGAGATCTGATCTTGAGTCCTTGAACCTTAAAATCTGATTTTAAAAGGGCTAAAAATGACTATAAACTAAAAATAGAGGACTTAGAGAAAACCATTTTAGTTCTAAAACATGAGCACACCAATTATAGGACTCAGATCAAGGATCTCATAACTAAGTTGAGTGAATACCAGGCTGAGCTTGTGATCAACAAAGCCAGGGCAAAAAATGTGTTCTTGAAGAAAAGACCTTCAAAAACATGATATCCTCATCCTTGCATGCCAAATTGTGTTATCAAAATAAGCAAGTATTAGGATCTAGTGAGATAGCTCCTCCACACATAATCTTGTTTGTAAGATCACCTAGGTGTGGAACTTGTGAAGACTAGCTTTCTCTCATAGACCCCTCGAGTGAAGAGGATGAAGAAGTGATAGTGAAGAATTCCTCTAAGAAGAGTGAAGAGGAGGATTCTAAGAAGGGTCACAATCCTTCTAAGGAGAGAAAGAAGATTGTGATGACCAAGTCTATGAGGAAGAACTTGATCAGAAAGAGCAGGAGAAAAGCTAAGAGGGCTTAAGAGATCAAGGCCACTTTTGACTCTAAGCAAAAACAAGTTTTATCTTTGTAGGGTTTGAAGTGGTTAAGACTCAAGACATCAATCTAAACTCTTCTACCTAGAGTTCTGGTTCATTTTCAAATCATCTTAGCATCAAGAAGAAGGCTGATCTATTGTGTACCACTACTACACAGCCTGAACCATCCAACTCCAAGAACAGTTCATAGCCCAAAAGGACTGTCTCAACATTTGCAAAGATGAAGGTGGAGAAGGGATGTGATCAAAGTCAGTCTTGTTCTCAGAAGAAGGCTCTTAGGAAGAAGAAGATGGAATGTGTTATGTGTGAGAGTACTTCTCACCTTGCTAAGGATTGTCCATACAGATCAAGAGGTATTCTTCATGTGATCAAGAAAGAGACTTCCAAGAGCTCCAAGAAGAATTTAGCCTCAGAAGGAAAATCTGTTTCCTTTGAAATCTCCAAAGTGAAGAAGAAGGCAAGTGGAAAATTGTATTCGGAAGCAAATTTGGTCTCAGAAGAAAGGAATACTTCCGAAGCACTGAAGTCTGCTGCAGTGTTAGCAGGGTCTTCCGAAGGTCCAATCACGAAAAATTCCAAAGTCTCAAAAGCTTCCGAAGTATTGAAGGTAAAGTCCAAACTTTCGAAGGTGGTGTGGAAGTCAAAGAAAGACCAAGTGACTGAAAGTTCTCCATCAACAACATCAAAAAATCTTCAAAGCACAACTATAGAATCTATTACTGTTTCATTACCTTCTACTTCTTTTGATGAGCCCAAGACCAATAAGGCTTGGGTTTCCAAATGTAACTAATCATTTTCTTTGTGCAGGAACAACTCAAGACAAACAAGAATGTTTGGATCATTGATAGTGGTTGTTCCAACCACATGACAGGGTCACTACTCCAAAATTTTGAAAGAATTGATGGAGGGCCAGTTGCTTTTGGAGGAGATGAAGGTGGTTAGATTTCTAGAACGGGCATGGTCAAAAATGGTTAGCTCAGTATTAAGAAGGTAAACTTGTTAAGGAGCTTGGGTATAATCTTCTGAGTGTATCCTAATTTTGTGATCAGAGTCATAACATGCTCTTTACTGAGCATGAGTGCATTGTTCTCAAGCCTGGGGTGGTCATTCGTCATGAGCATATCTTGCTCAGAGCCCTAGGAAAAGGAACATGTACAAGATGTATTTGCAAGAAACATCTCCCTCAGGAGAAGTTTCATGCTTTGTATCTAAAGCTAATAGCGATGAGTCTTTCCTCCGGTATAAAAAAATGTTCCATGTAAACTTTAAGAACATGAATAAATGATTAAAAATGATTTGGTGACTGGAATGCCAAAGAAAGAGTTTACCCGTGATGATCACTGTGTTGCATGCCTTAAAGAGAAGCAACACAAAGTATCTCACAAGCCTATGGAAAGAAACTCCATCACTACTCCCCTACACTTGTTATATACGGATCCCTTTTGCCCCACCAGTATAATGAGTCTAGGAAGGACCTTTTATTGTTTGGTGATCACAGATGACTTTACAAGATTCACTTGGATAGTTTTCCTTAAGACTAAGGATGAGACCCCAGAGATTCTGAAGAATCCCATCTTAAAGATTGAGGATGAATGTGATCACAAGGTCAAAACCATAAGATGTGATCAAGGAACTGAATTTAAGAACTAAATCATTGATATATTTTATGATGAAAAGGGTATTACAGACATATAGTGCTCCCACGACTCCTCAGCAAAATGGTATTGTTGAGAGGAGAAACATGACACTAATTGTGTAACATCTCGTATTCTTCGTTAAATTAAAAATTATCTTGTTAAGTTCTTGTAAGGACTACTTATGCCTATTATGAAATTTATGGATTTCTTATACTTATTCTTAATATGTCTTTAATTCGTTAATTTGAAGATTAATAATGTTAAATATTAAATAGGATATAATAATGATAATAATAATAGTAATAATAATAATAAGTATAATATTGTTAATAATAATAAAAATAAATTGCAATAGTTACTAAACTTAACAATGTTTTAAAACTTTAAGTAATTGCCAATTTAGAAACTTTAATATTAAAGTTTGTACATAAAATGTTAACAATAGAAACCTCAGGGACCAAAACTATAAAAGTACAAATCTCTATATCCTTTCCCCCCCTTGCCCGCATTTCTGGTGAGTCTTCCGGTTGACTCCCGGCGACCCTCCGGCGAGTCCAAAGCTACCAAATTTTATCGTTTTTTTAACGCTCAAACCATTCCAAATAGAGTCTCGAACATGAATCGAACTATAACCGTTAATAAGACAACCTGAAACGCTCATTTAACTATCATTTCACTCGAAACCGAAACCCCAATTTGCTTGTTAACAGTTCAACGTACAAATCATAGTAATTACCCAATTAACTGAACATAATCCATCGGTTAATCATCTCTAATACATCCCTATTTGCAATTCCATCTAAGAAACACACAAACAAAGCCAATTGATTAGCAAACTTGTCGTGACCTGCAACTGTACGAACACTACCATCCGTGCTTCCAAACTCAAATTAAACAAAGGGCTTTTCATCTTTGAGTTAATAAGAAGCTATCTATACAACGAATTTATTTATCATCGTCATTTGGGTATCCAATCTGTGCTAAGAAGTTGCGACCTGTTCTAGTACTCGTTCATCATCGAACTAACACTAATCGGGTAATTGAACCTTGCTACGTATTCGTTTTCAATTGGGGAACAAAAGCCTCATGTTTATTCTCGTAAACATTATCAATTTGATCTTCAATTTTGGGGTGGATAAAACTAGGGTTCATAGGAAATTGGGGTTTCTTTTGTTTATGTTTTTAAACTTTAGAAACTAGGATATATCGCGGCTGAGGCCTTGGCTCACTGGTTAAGACACTGCCCTGTTAAACATGAGGTCCCGGGTTCGAACCCGGGCACCCTCATGTTTTATTTTTAAAGGCCTTTTAGCCTAAAACTAATTCCAGAAAATTTGTAAAATGTATAAAAATTATTTTTATAAATCCCAAATATTTTCAAAAGCTTCCAAAAGATTTTCTATAATTTCTGTAAGTTTAAATAAAATTATTTTTTATTTATAAAACATTTAACAAAGCTTGTTTGCGTAATTTTTAATAAAATGGATTGAAAATAATAATTAGTAAATTATTATTTGTTCAAATATCCCTTTTCAATTAATTTTCTTTATATAGTAATAAATTTTAGTTATAAATTATTAAGACTTTTTTTAACCTTTTTAATTATTATAATTGTTCTTTTCATAAATTTGAATAATATATAAATATATATTTTAAGAAAATATAAGTTTATTCCATTTGTTTAAATATAATTATTTGACAAGCCCCAAATTCGACTTAGAACCCTAGTCCTCATTGATTCGTTAAACTCATTATAAGTAAACTTTAAATCTTGTAAATGTATATGCATAGGTATTTTTGTGACTGATTACGTTGGGACGACGCTTATTATTTCTTATTAATCATCTTTTCTATACTTATTTGCCAAGTGAGTTTCCTTGCCCCCTTTTTTTCTTTTCACACTAATTTGGGGTGAAACATGACTACTTATACATAACGCACTTGTAAACGTTTAGACTTGTAAAGCACTTGCAATTCATATTTTTGTCATGGTTATCTGTGTGTTGTAAGTGTTTATATGAGATACATATTTTTGTTTGCAATCATTAACTATTGCTAGCCTGGCGACGTATTAGATCTTTGGGCCTGACAAGCCTATTTGGTGCTAAAGCTGAGGTATTGCCGGCTCCTGATAACGTATGCTTGTTCATCATGGGAACCAAATACACTTAGCCAATCTTATATACTTGTAATCAAGTCGAGGTTTGGTTGTAACGATATGTGTTCTATAACCTTACTAACTTATAACCTATGACATGAATTGCTACTTGTAACCTTATCATATTATGTATGAAAACCTTAGAAACTCACCAAATATTTTAGATGACCTATTATTTTTATCATGTTTGAGGTAACCCTAAAGTTTAAAGTGAACTTTTGAAGCTTGCAATAAACTAGGATTTCGACCTAGATAATTAAATAAAATGACTATGTTTCGTTTTGCTTATTTTGAGAATTATTTCATGTTTTGAGACTTATAATTGTAATATCCTTGAAACTTATAAATTTTATATTTACATAAATATAATGTTATGTGGTTGTGAACAATCTTTAGCCTCACATCTCGAGGTTTCCGCCATCAAGGTTGGGGTGTCAAAGATTGGTATCAGAGCCCATAACTATAGGGATTTAGGTTATTAGAAATGATGACCTAGACTATAGTTTATGCATGGACCTTATAGAATAATATTATTGTTGTTGTAAAAATATATTGTTTTGCATGCTACATAATGCTATACCATACTTATGTTCAACTTGATGCCTTAGCATAGGTTTGCCTTGTAATTGTTTAAGCTTTGTTACTTGTCTCCTTAAACTTACCATTGACACTTTGACTCTCCCCGACAAATGAAACTTCTTAATCTTATTCTCGACGACATGTGGAATCGTATACTTATGCTTATGACTTGGATCTTTAGACTTATGTCTAATCTATATAAATCTCATCAAGGTTTTGATTTCATGAACCTAAGAAATTTGTGTGACACATAGACACCTGTATTTTGGATTTCTTAGCGAAAGGCCCTCGGGCTAAGGCAAGCATATCACATAAATCCTACGAGACTAGTTATGCTTACTGGGGATTTTTGGGATGAGTGATAAACTATGGTCAACATACACAAATTTCTAAGGTGAATGGGTCAACTTACCTTGACATGTCAATGCTTCCAAATGGTATGCGTTACCAAATAGAACCATTCCATATGCGTTACAACCCTTGCCTTATCCTTGTTGAATTATAACCTTGTTATTCTCTTTCTCGTATCTAACTCATTTTGCATATTCTAGCATGGCTCGTCATCATGGAAAGCATGGAAGTTCCAATCGTAAGCTAGCCGCCATGATTGCTCGACAAATGGCTGCTGTCATCCCGACCATGGTTGCTGAAGTCAATAGCACCTTGATGACAAACTCTAGCAACAATGGAAATGGTCAAGGAGAGAACAGAGCTAACCAAGGACGCAACAACCAAACCTGCACTTTCAAGCACTTTAGTTTTTGCAAGCCCACTAGTTTTAGTGGCAAGGAAGGAGCGACTGGTCTTCTTGAGTGGTTCGAGAGTATGGAAAATACTTTGTCAACTGTGAGTGTCTCGAGGCACTCAAAGTTCGTTATGCCACTGGTATGCTCCAACAGAGGGCTCTTACTTGGTGGAATAGCGAGACGAGAAATCATGGAGCTGATGCTATATTGGCACTCTCTTGGGATGAGTTCAAGAACATCTCCATCGTGAAGTTCTGCCCGAGAAGTGAATTTCAAAAATTGGAAGAAGAATTCTGGAACTTGAAGCAAAATGATGGTGATCATTTGGCCTACTCAACTAGGCATCATGAGTTAAGTATACTGCTGCCTCACATGGTCGACACTGTCCCCCGCAACATCGAGAAGTTTATCAAGGGTGTACCACCCCAAATTCAAGATGCTGTGGTGGGTAGGGCCGACCCACAACTTTGGAGGAAGCCATCACTATCACCGCTCAACTCACCGAGAACCATATACGAGCAGGCACCATGTATGTGAAGGGTGCAAAGAAGGTGGAAAAGACGGCTACCGAGGCTGTTAAGGAAACTAAAGTTGAACCATTTCACAACAACAACAACAACAAGAAGCGCAAGTTTACACCAGCACGCAACTATGCCGTGGCTGCACCCAAACAACCCTAAAGACAACTTGTACTTGCGGCTACACCTGTGGCACAAGTGCATGGGGCTAGGGCCTATGCTGGTCCTCAACCTATGTGCAACACTTGTAGGAATCATCATCCGGGGAATCAACCATGCCGTATCTGCACCTTATGCGGTACATATGGTCATTTCGTGGCAACTTGCCACCGTGGACCTAACAATGCCGCCGTGGTCACAAATCGTGTTTGCTACAACTATGGGGAACCTGGTCATTTGCACCCACAGACCCCTCATCTTGTGGGTAATGTTCCATAAGCCTGATGACGTGCTTTCAACATCAATGCTAATCAAGCACAAGCAAACAATGATGTGGTGAATGGTATGTTAACTTACCTTTAACTTTTGTGATCCGATTCTTTTCATACATTACCTAATAGGATCAATTGAGCTAATCTGTGATGATATCTGAACACAATTCAAAGAAAACACATACAAAGTAATCGAATTTAACAAGATATTAACAAATTCACAGTTTCATTAATATCAAGCAAAGACAGTTACAAGTAATGAGCAGTAGTTCGTTCACTATCTTCAAACTCTGCTACTAACTAAGAGTCTAAGTTATTTTAATGAAACACAAAGGAACTAACAATCACAAAAATAGTCCCTATACTATTACAAATATCAAAAAGACACATAAAGACAACATGTTAATCTTTCTAGAGTCCTAACAATACTCCCCCTAAGATTTACATGGTCTTCGGTCTTCAAAATCTTTAATCCTTTCTTTTTCTTTATCTTCTTCAGCTCTATCTTCAGCTTCCATCTTCTATCTTCAATCTTTTTCACTCGAAGAAGTCTTCTGGTTCTTCTTTTATATTGAACATTGGCTTGTTTTTGTATATCTCTTGTTCTTTCAAAGCATTTACAATAGCAGACTTGAATTTTCTTGCAAGAATGCCTTGTTCTGGTTTAGCTTCATTTGTCTTATCTCCATCTTGTTCATTCTTTCCAACATGTCTTTTGATAAGCAAGTAATGTCAATGTTTGCATATAACTCAATAGGGTTTGAACTGTGTTGATACATGTATGTCCCTAGATCATGATATGAAATGTAATAGATCTTGTTTATCTGATTCTGGTATAATTTGATATGATTAATGAAATGATATTGGGTGTTTGTGATTTGTAATGATTAATATTTCATTAATAAGTTGATATTAAATTAATTAATTAGGTTAGTGATTGGTTGAATGTTTACATATAATGTTTACTAATTAATACATTCAAACTTAAAATAATGAAGTTATGATGCGAATGGCCCATGCGAATGGACCATAAGCATGAACACCTTCATACGAATGACTCAGTCACACGACTGAACCAGTAGACTGGATCAGTCGTATGATTGTAACATAAGATTGGCTCAGTCGTACGACTGAACACTCAGTTGTGCGAATGAATCAACCGCATGGTTCAATCGCACGACTGAACCATACTAATGGTTCAGTCGCACGATTGAATAATACCAACCTATAAATACAACTCAATTCGTGAAAAATAGCGACTCTCGATCAATTACGATTCCAGACGTACCCTAGCCGTCCAGAAACCTCCAAATTCGTTCTCCAAGTTCATAGAACACATTAGATCGATTTCCAATCGATTTCTAACGTTAGTTTCAATTCTTTATTGATTCTTCGTGTGTTCTCACTGATTGGATCGCCAATCAAATAGGATTCCGCACTATTTGATCTGGTATACACGCTAATCTCCAGGTATTTCGTTCAAATACCAGGTCCTAACAAGTGGTATCAGAGCTTTGGCTCTTGATTACGTGTGATTCAATCAAGATTGATAAAAAGTTTGTGTTTTTTGCACTAAAAACCCAGTCTTTTGTGTCAAACGTGATCTTGGACGTTCCCTGCTCATCAAAGTTTGGTTTCTACGGACTTAGGCAATTAAACCTTGCGAAAGTTCAAATTTTTACGGCTAAAACACGTTTAACCTAGAAATTTTCGCATAACAGCAGCTTCAGTCGCACGAGTGAGCCATTCGCACGACTGGACCTCATTCGCATTGCTCAGACGCACGATTGGACATAGTCATATCTCCATTCGTATGATTGAACCGTTCGGTCATACTGTTCATACGCATCAGATTCATTCGCACGACTGAGCTAATCACTTAGTTCAGCCGCACGATTGAACCAGTCGTAGAGTTCATACGCACGACTAGTCCATTCGCATCCTTCAATCGCCCCAGTGACAATTTTTTATTAGACTTAAAGTTATTCACAATGAAGATCAAATGTCAGCCTTTACTGCTGGGAAGGACTCTAGGATCCAGAACCTGCTGTTTCTTGAGAGTGAGGTGGGTAATCATAATAAACCACCAAAGCTTTTAACGTTAGATGAGTTTCCCCACTGGAAACAACGTTTTGAGATCTACCTCAATGGAGTGGATCCGAATCTGTGGGAAGCCATCGAGATTGGATATAGTACGCCGGTGGGAGCCGATGGAGTAAAGTTAACCTTAGGAGGGATGACAGATGCGCAGAAAGTCAAATATAATGCAGAGAAGAGGGTCTATGCATTGATCACACAGTCTATCCCTAAAGACATATTCCACCGGTACTAAGAGAATAAGCAGTCCAAGAAACTATGGGATGAGCTAGAAAAGAGGTATGACGGGAATGTCTCGTTGAAGGCAATCAAGGCTAAGGAGCTAAAGAAAATTCGACAACTTCTCATCGATGGGAACGAGAGTTTGGATGATGTTATAGATAGATTCTTCCATCTATGAGTGAACTGCATACACATGGGGTGGCTACTACCATGGAAGAGAAAGTTACTAATTTTGCAGACGGATTGCGTGAAAAATGGTTTCATTCGTGTCTAATCTTAGACAGAATGGAATGCTGGCAAAACTGGATATTAATGACTTCATTCTTAAGTTGCGAGAAGAATCACTTAGAATGAAGTACAGAGCTCAGAAGTCTACGTACAATCACAATCCAGCTTTATACAATGCCACGCCTCAAGCTAAGACATCTGGAGCACCTCTCCATCTGCATTTGTGTCTAGCTCATCGGGTCCTACACATGAGCATCAGGGCTTCTTGTACCCCATACATTGGATCTGAAGCGAATGCTACTAGACTGAAGACCGAGAACCTCGGTAATGTGACTGTGGAAGTAGCTCGAGAGCACAATGGATCTTTTGGCAGCATGGTTCCATTCTTATGATGAACTGTTACTGGAAAGATTGGAAACTGCCATTTGGCAGACAAGGACTACGAGTAGGTGGACGAAATGGAGCTTGAGAGAATGGTATAATGTGGGCTTTAGCCAGTGCTGTCCGGAGGGCAAAGAAGTTTGTAAAACAAACGGACAGAACTTAGGCGACTAAGGACACCACATTCGGCTTTGACAAGAGCAAAGTGACCTGCTTCAACTGTGGAGAGAAGGGGCACTTCAAAAGAGAATGTATCAAGCCTAAGAAGACGGGTAACGGGAACCCTTCTCGTCCTTCACTCGTCAAACAGCAGCTACCAGTTCTACTTCATCAAACAAGGATCCAAAAGCCTTGACTGCTCATGATGATGAAGGACAGATTGGAGCTTTAGGTTTGTCTCACTAGGGGAATCAAACATTGCAAGTGTAGAAGATATTGACAGTGATTCTGCTAGTGAGGAGATCTAGCAATTGAGATAGCGATGTCACATAGTGAAGAAGCAACTGCAACTGAGGTCAGTTACCAGCCTAAAGAGGATACTACCACGTCAAGACAGAAAGACAGAATCACCAGAACAAAGACATCTGATGCTGCGTTGATGGCTAACTCTTCTGAATCAACTCAGGTAAGTACTACTGAACAAATGTTTAAATCATGCTTGTTCTGATTGTGATACTTTTAGGAATAGCATAGATGAAAAATTATTAGGTTATAGATCATAATATAACTTAGTAAAAGATTTGCAACTGTGCACTGAGGCTAATAGGGTACTAAAACAAAATGAGCATAGTTATAAAGAAAAGATAGACCTTTTGACTAAACAGCTTAGGGAAACAAAGTAGTTGCATTTACCAAGCTAATGACATTAGGTTATCCAAACTCCTTAGAAGACACTAAGAAGCAAAAGGCAGTTCTAGAAGTAGAAGTAAATTCATAAAACAGAAACTGCATAGTTGGACTAGTTCTTCACACATAGTCCAACACTTAGTGAGAAGACAGGAACAACGGGGAGGGATTGGGTTTCAAAGTGGTTCCACCACCGTCCTGAGACTTTAATGAACACTAAACTAGACCATAAATAGTAATCCCATCAAGGATCATTGTAGTGTCTACTCCTCTTGTTAGTGATCCAGATTCCTTATGTTTATCTATTGACTCTGGAAACAAAAAAAAAAGAGGCACTTCAAAGGCAAAGGGTAAATTGCCTTGTGTTAATTTGGAAAAGGAATTTGAAAAGGTTAACTTAAAGTCAAGGTCAAACAGAGTCAAATCAGAACCTAAAAGGGCTTTTAAGGATAATCTTTCACATACTTCAAGTCAAAGACCAATTAACCAAAAAGAAAAGGATGACAAACAGGTTAAATCAGTTAATTTTGTTAAACTAGTGAAAACATCCAAAGAACCAGAGTCAAAACCTAAAGTGAGTGATGTTACTAGATTGTCACACATCTCCACAAAGAAAGTTTAATCAAAAGTTGATAGCAGTGCGTGCTACAACTGTGGAGAATGTGGACACATTGCTTCCTATTGTTCTTATTATCAGACACCTAGGAAGAAGATTGAACTTCAGGACTCAAAACCTAGGTCTTCTAAAAGGAGCTCTTTAACTCCACCTAGAAGAACTAGTGAACAGAAGGTTCAACCCGTTAGCCAGTCGACTGTTTATCACAAACAAGGCATTGCACAATCTGGCTTATTGAAAGAGAAGTCAATCTCTTGTCTGATAATGATGACAAGAAGGAACCTGAGCTACCCTCGCCTTCTAAGGGTCAATGGGTGAATTTCTGATGTGTGATGCCTCTGGAAACCCAAGCCAGTAAAGGCTTGGTTTCCTAACCTAAACTAATCCTTTACCTTGTATTGCATTTGTTCAATACAGTGCTGAAACTAACACGTGGATAGTAGACACGAGCATCCAGGCACATGACAGGAAACAGAGCTCTTTTAATCAAATGTCAAGCAAATAAAAGGAGGGCATGTTTCTTTGCTGGAAACAAGGGAGCTATATCACAGCTCAGGGAGAGTTGGAAATCAGAAAGTTAAGTTTTATAGGGTGAACTACGTCCAGCAACTTCAAAACAACTTACTCTCTGTTTCTCAAATATGTGATAAGGAATTTAAAGTCATCTTTGACAACAGAGTGTTACGTACTGAAAAAGACTACGTGATCCCAGAGGACCAAGTTTTGATGACTGCTTCAAGATATAAAGGTCTTTATGTTTTGGATCTGTCAACAGCTTCTACAATGGATCATGAGGTTCAGTGTTTTCTATCTAAAGCTACTGAAAGGATTCCATCTCCTGGCATAGGAGAATGGGACACATTAGTCAAAGGAAGATGAATCACTTGATTCAGAAGGATCTGGTGAGAGGAGTTAATGTTAAGACTTTCAGCTTCCTGATTTTTGTGTAGCTTGCAAGAAAGGCAAGCAGACAAAGAAGTCTCATATGGAAAAGAAGGTAATTCAATAGAACTTCCTCTTGAACTTCTTCACATGGATCTGTTTGGTCCAATCAGTACAAAGAGCATTGCAGGCGACTTGTACTGTTTTGTGGTCACCGATGACTACTCAAGGTTCCTTGGTTATGTTTCTGAAATCCAAATCAGAAACATTTGAATCATTCAAGGAGTTGGTAACCACACTGGAATCTCTCTACAAGCTGAAAGTTAGACAAGTACGCTCAGACAACGGAACAGAATTTAAGAACCAGTGGATGGAGGCCTGCAAGGAAAGGGAATTGTGCATCAATTCACTTCTGTCTACACACCTCAGATGAATGGCGTTGCTGAGAGAAAGAACAGAAGCTTGATAGAGACAGCACGGACTATGCTGGCAGACTCGAAACTGCCTATCCAATTCTGGAATGAGGCAGTGGCGAATGCTTGTTATACACTGAATCGAGTCCTGATAGTCAAGCGCCACGGTAAACATGTTACGGCTACTACAAAGACGCAACCGAACTTGGAGTATCTCGAACCATTTGGGGCCCGTGCACACTTCTGAAGAAGACACAAGAGGGTAAATTCAGCGAGAAGGCAGATGAAGGCATCTTTCTAGGATACAACATACCGAACAAGCGAGTTTATAACACTCAACGGGTCTAGTAGAAGTGTGGTGTAATGTTGACGTTCAGCGATTTACCACACCACCTACTGGCAAAGGACCCGCCTACTTCTTCGACTATGATGGATTCTTCAAGTCGTTCAACATTCCTCTCTCTCCCTCGGATGACAAGTTAGCTACACGAATGATGTATGATAGCTTGAATCCACCAACATAGCTCACAGGGAAAATCATCTACTCAGTCAGGGGGAGTAGTCGATGACAGTGACTCCTCCTCTGAAGATGAAGCTGAAAAAGATAACCAGAACAGTCAGGAGGAACAGGTTCCAGTTCCTGAAAGTCCACAAGCATCTACCAGTGATGCACCTTCGACTTCAGAGCCTCAAACTCCAACTACCTCAGATGCAGATCCAAATGTTCATCATCTTGGCTCTGAGGTAGCTGTTCCTACTACTCCAGGATCACGACTAAACGTCTATCATCCCCTAAACAATGTCATTGGGATGTCAGATCAGGAGTACAAACCCGAATACTCAGTTGATTACGCCTCAGTTATGGAAAAGGGATATATTCCGATGGTGCTTATCGGTGTTTTGTCTCACAGTTTGAGCCAAAATACGTCAGTGATGCACTAAATGATGAGGCGTGGGTGAGTGCCATGCAAGAAGAACTTCTTCAGTTCAAGAAGTTAAGTATGGACTCTGGTTGATAGACCTAAAGGTGCTAAGGTCATTGGCACCAAATGGGTTTTAAAATGCAAGAAAGATGACCAAGGGGTCATTATCAGGAACAAAGCTCGACTGGTGGTTCAGGGTTTTCGCCAAGTTGAGGGAATGATTACAATGAGGTGTTTGCACCCGTGGCAAGGATGGAAGCCATTCGTATCTTCCTTGCGTATGCATCGTACATGAAAATTAAATTCTATCAATTAGATGTGAAGAGTGCATTTCTTCATGGGGAAATCAGAGAAACAGTCTGTCATCAACCTGAGGGATTTGAAGATCCTTATCATCGGGATAGAGTCTACAAGCTCGACAAGGCTTTATAACGGGCTTCATCAAGCTCCAAGGGCTTGGTATGAAAACTCTCGACTCACCTTGTGAAACACGGCTTTCGTAGGGGAGTCATTGACTGCACGCTGTTCATTAAAGAAAAAGATGGCGACCTACTGCTCGTACAAATCTATGTTGATGACATAATTTTCGGTTCAAAGAACGAAGAGTTATGCAAAGAGTTTGAAGCATTATGAAGAAAAAGAGTTTGAGATGAGTGCTATGGGGGAGATGAAGTTCTTTCTCGGGCTACAGGTGGATCAAACACCAAATGGGATCTTCTTACATCAGACCAAGTACGTAGGAGACATCTCAGTCGTTTTGACATGGAAATGCTTCTGCTGCTAGGACTCCACTTGCTACGAATCACGATATAGCACCTGATGAAAATGGAGATCTTGTGGATGCCACGATGTACCGAGGAATGATTGGATCCCTCATGTATCTCCTGCCTCAAGACCTGATATCATGTATGCGACATGTTTATGTTCTAGATATCAGGCTAAACCTAAGGTCAATCATCTGATCGGGGTCAAAAGGATTTTTCGCTATCTAAAGGGTACACCCACACTTGGGTTGTGGTATCCTCATGATGATGATTTTGAGCTCACGGCGTATAGTGACTCGGATTACGGAGGCTGCAAGATGAACTACAAGTCTACATCAGCAGGGTGTCAATTCTTTGGAGAAGATTAATTACGTGGCAGTGTAAGAAGCAGACATCGGTTGCATTGTCAACCTGTGAAGCTGAATATGTTGCTGCTGCAAGTTGCTGTTCACAAATCATCTGGATTCAACAGCAAATGCGGGATTACGGTTTAACGTTCTATTCTACTCCTATTTTTGTAGATAACTCTGCTGCAATTGCAGTAACTAAAAATCCGGTCCAACATCCTAAGACCAAACATATCGGTATTAAATATCACTTCATACGAGATTGTTTGAAAAGAACTTAATGGATGTGGTAAAAATTAATACTGATTTTCAACGCGCTGACCTCTATACTAAGCCTTTGATAAACCACGTTTTCAATATCTGCTAGAGGTCAACGGCGTTAAAAAGAGAAGTGAGGTTATTCCTGATGATGATCATGTGTAGTCCGATGTAGCTTAGTTAATTCTTCATTTTATTTGAGCTTATTTGGTTAAATTAGTCTGTTTAAAATTAACCTATGTTATTCTGCTGTTTATTAAAATCCTAAAATAATGAAACCAGTTATGATTTAGTATTTTAGGGGAGAATAAGTCAGCAAGCAACATTAAAAAAACCCAAGGAGAAGGAGTGGAAAGTTGATATAAGGTAGATCGTATCTGTGATACCGATTCAAACCCTTTGGAATATGATAGTACACAGAACAAATCAAGAGGGACTTTGAAATTTAATTTAGAAAAGGTGCAAAACATTCAAAGTATAAGTCTGTGTAGTCTAAGCAATCAAAGGGAAGATGATAGAAAAACTGGTAACTCTAAAGGTAACACAATGAGAGTAGACCTAGAGGTTGCTAGACCACATTGATATGTCGGTAGATTCAACACAATAGATGATTAGACCTGACTGGTGATCTCAAGATCAAACTAAGTGGTTCAACTGACTGTGGGCTCCCATCTTATCACTGGTTAACACAATCAACAATATTCCAATAAGGGCAATGAGCATGTAAACGCCACAAATGTATGCGGATGACCATAAATAGAGCAAAGCATCAGAAAAAGAAGAAAAATGATATCAAGCTAATGACTTATGTCGTTGGTGCATTGGTGCAAAATAAAATTAAGCTGCTCTAACAAGGAGATAGGTTGTGCGCCTCTCTGTTGTGCGATGGCACTGACCTGAGGATAAGCATAACCTAGATATTCTAGAATTCATTGTTGTTTGCCGCCTCTCTGCTATGCGATGGCACTGACCTGAGGATTGGCTTCTCCTTGAAAGCTCTAAGAATAGTCTCTTCTTGTAAAAATACCGTAGACCGCTCAAAAGCTCCTGAGGAATGTTGATTACCATATAAGTGTGGAATCCACAAATGTCGTTGAAATAATTAAACCAAAACAATCACCAGTTTGTGTCAAAAGTCTGTGTATGGATTTAAGTGGACAAACATATTGACAATCATTGTGGCTGCAATTCTTGAAAGTTCAAATCAATGTGGTAATCTAAGAGTTCCAGTATGATTTCCTAAAGTTGCTAATGACTCTGGATGAACACCAAGAATTGAGCATCAAAAGATTTTGATAACAAGTCCCAAATGATTTGATGTGCCTGTATGATTCCAAATTGAATTGGTCCAGGTGTGGTCAATCTAAGTTGAAGCTTTCTATTCCGGAACCAAATCCAGTAGATTTCCACCTTAGGTTCTATCTCTCACAAAAAGCCAAAACAAAGTCTTAATTTTTAGTCTTTAGTTTAAGTTTCTAATTTAGCGAGTCGTTTTAGTTAATTTGTTTGCCGGACTACATCATGAAAATCGATAAGGGATCAACTCACTGATGGGTCATGTCTGAGATGACCACATGAATTTTCAAGTTTAAAGCAGTCACGTCTGAGGTGACTAAATTGGTTAAAAATGATCATGTCTGAGATGATCAAAACTCATAATGTCTATTTCAAAAAGTTAAAATGTTCAAAATGGCAGAAAATCTACTAAGTGTGACCTATTCGCACGATTGGACCATGAATATGGACCAACCATGCGAATGGATCCCATTCGCACGACTGGACATGAAATTTAGTCATTCACCCGAATGGCGTTTAAGAATGATCCTTTGACCGAATAACAGGGTGCGAATGAGTCAGTCAAACCGACTGAGACTCAGTCGGTTAATTGAGAAAGCAATGAAAGGGCACGAATGAGTCAGTCGACCGACTGAGACTCAGTCGGCCACTGAAAGCGACTGACTGGGCCATCGCACGACTGAACCTCAGTCGCCCGAATGAACTGAGCGAATGAGGCCAGTCGGCCGATTGAAAGTAGGTTCTTATTTAAAGGGCCTCAGTCGATCGCATTTCACTCATCACTCCCATCGCACCCAAATCGCTTTCTTTCCCGTTACTCTGCCAAAAATTTCTAGAGATCGTGTTTTCACATTGCTATTGATCTTCTAACATTCGATTGACAAGTATACAGGTACATTGCAGTTAATCTTATAGAAATCAGAAGATCTTGAGTCAAATTTGTGTTATTCGAATGAAACATTAACCGGATTGAAAATGCCCTAATAACCTACATAAACTAAGCAAAATGTTAAAATTAAGTTTAATAGGTCATTAGTGACAAGATGGCGAGTCTAATGGACTATTAACCATGTTAATTACTTGAATTAGGTCAAGATTCGAACCTCAGTCGATTGAACAGGGTCATGCGATTGGTCGTTCGGATGAACTCCAATCGCACGATTGAATCTTGCGATTGGATCAATCGGCAGAATGAACCATGCGAATGAGTTCAGTCGCCCGACTAAACCATTGCAGACTCAGTCAGCAAATTGAACTCAGTCGCATGTCTCATTCACACGAACGAGCTCAGTCGCACGAAAGAACAAAAACTGACTCCAGTCGCATGATTCATTCGCACGAATGTATCGGATTGAATTTAAACTATACACCTTGAACTGAATTTTGAATGTATGACTTACAAATGGTTCTGTGTCTTGTGTTTCAGGTCAATGGCTGATAGATGGTCCATAAATCCAAAGCATAATATGTGCTCATTTGGACCATACGACTCGGAATGGACCCGAGTTTACAGAGATTATTGCATTCCTTCGACGCTCTCGGATACATAAAGCCATATCCACACAGTGTACTCCTTACAGGTCGTTACATCAGGCTTTCTGGGAAAATGCCTCCGTAGATCGTTCACATGAGCCTTACAGCATACGAGCTCCATTCATGGTCATGACATTGAAATTACAGCAGCTGACATCCATAGAGTACTTGATTTTGGGATGATACTGATCAACCCACCAGACTACATCCATTTACAGTCAAGAGGTTGCTTCCTCAGGATTAAATATGCTGGGACATCAACTCAGTGTGCTCAACAAGAGCAACCTGTGTCCCCAGTATAAATACTTGGCGCATGTGATCCTGAAGTGTATTGCTTCTCGAAGGGGTGGGTTTGATGACCTGTCAACCAGATTCAGAATGCCTATGTGGCACTGGTGCTGAACCACCCCTTCAGCTTCTCGAGCATGATCTTCTCGTATCTGGTGGAGAATCTGGAGGCCAAGGGGAAGGAGGGTTTTTGTATGTATCCCAGATTTCTGCTGCTGATCTTAACGAGAAGCTGCCATTACTTCCCAAGGAGAAACATGATGCGGTTGCCCTAGAGGTTATGGATGACACGACTTTGGGTCGCATGAGAGTGTATCGGGGCAAGCAGGTAAAGCCCCAGGTAAAAAGGTTGATCGGCCATCTGGAAATGAACGATATGTGGCACCAGGTAGACGCAAATGGCGTCATGATGACAGCGATTCAGATGATGAGAGGTTGCTCTCCCAGAGCATGATTCAGACGATGATGATAGTGGGGATGTTGGGATGATATGCCTGCTCCAACGAGGGCACAGCTTCAGATGTTATACCCCCAGTGTCTGCCCCAACAGGCGACATAGCTGAGTCTGCAGGCTTCCCCCAGGACTTCATACCTGGTGAGGAGGAAGAAGAGTCAGATGAGGAGCCCTTGACGAGGACCGTGGGAAGCAAGGTTGTTCCCACCGAGTATGGACTCCGGGCGGTTGGTGAACGCCCCAGGGATTCGGGAGAGACACTGTAGATCCCAGCTATGCTCCTGAGTCTACTAGCCGTGTTCTAGGGGGAGCATCCACCTCGACTGGATCGAGGAAGAAACGGATGGCTCAGCCCCACGGCCAAGAAGAAGAGAAGAAGACTCACCTTCGTACCCACCACAGCCACTACATCTACCACCATCCCTACCACTCTACAGCCACACCATCCACCACCACAGCCACCACAGCCACCACAGTACCACTACCACTACCACACCTCCCACCACTGTAAATATGCCAACCACCACCATATCTTTCACTCCTACATCACCTCCAATATCTCACACAACCCAACCCTATCTTACCACAACCACCACCACCACTAGCCACCAATCAGGACCCTCATCTGATCCCGCACATATATATGGATCTCATCTACCTCAAATTAGGGTAGAGGACCAGCTTTCAGCGCTAAACCGTATGGTGATGCGACTGTTAGCTGCTGATGAAGAGAAGACTGCACAGATCCGACAGCTTGCAGATCTCACTGCTGTGCAGTCACATCAGATCTTGGAGCAGGATCGGCTAATCAAGGAGCAGGCCCAACAAATGGCTGCTCAGAGCCTCGAGATCGCCCAACTCCAAGAGCATAGAGTCACTTCTGCTAAGAAAATTGAAGAGTTGGAGAATGCTAAGAAGACCATCATGCTCAACTTAAAGGATCTAAAGATGAGCCTCTGAAAATTAAGAGGGAGATGGTGATGATAGTGATGATGATGATGTGGATGAAGATGAAGAGAGTGAAGATGATGAAGAAGCAGAAGGAGGATGCACCTGCATCGGCCACTGCTACAGGTCAAGAGAACAGGACTAAAACAGACAAGATCAATCAGCCTCTACCTCTGCCCCTACAAGTGATGAAACCTTGATACAAGAAAAGTAAAGATTAGATGATTATGTATTTATCTTCTTTTCGTATTTGAATCATGTAATTGAACACACGTACTTAATGTGTATATTACTTTATGCCTTTCTGTTTGATGAATTACTAATGATTTATGTGTGAAATGTTTTAACAAACAGATCAAATTACCAAAGAGATGAGTTTGACGTTGCTCCCCTTCAGCAGGTCAAGTCTCAGCTAACAATGATTCTTGATCTGCAAGGGATAGTCAAGAGTTCAGTGAATTATACCCCTAAAGAAGGGGAAATAATTCATGACTTATCAAATGAGCAACTCGTAGAGCTCTTCGAGCTAAATCAGATGAAATAGTAAAAGATGCTCCGACATGCGATTCGACTAGTGACGAAGAGTTCAACGATATTGATGATGTAAGATCGAAGATGTCACTGCCGAGGATACCCTCAGTATGCTGACAATGAGGGTAATGTGGTCCCCATCTGGGTGAATCCCTTGTCAGCAATACTATTGAGGTGTTGAACAATATGGACAAGAAACGAGAATGCAGAAGACACAGCCCAAGCCTCAAATGATGATGACATTCGAAAGGCTGAGTGGCTGCATGTTTTGAAGAAGATAGAGCCCAACTACTACACCAAAGAAGGATTCCTACACCAAACTCTACAGAGTCAAGAAACATCATAAGGTGTCAGGTAGATATAGCATGGGCATATTTTGATGACCTTAACGTCTATGCAGTTAAGAGGAGAAGGGCATAGAGTATTTTAGATTTCCACATGATCTAACGACTCTACCAGATTTTGAAGCTCAACCAGCTGGCCAAACTAAAGCTTTTGTATGCTGACTCGAGGAAGTGTCAGGCTGGTTTGAGGCTACCCTAAGAAGGAGTACCACACAGATGGGTTAACTTCAGACCCCAATGGCCTACGAGGTATGTTAGAAGTCTGAGGTTGATGCCAGTACCGGCAAGCCTAAGATAGTGTTGAAGTGGAATCCTCCACGTACAATGTCCGAATCCCCTCAGGAATGCCACAGGTTTTCACTCCACACTTTAAGTGGTGGTACTATGATTGGAGAATAGCTGAAGCGGTCATAGTCTTAAGCAAAGAGGGACAAATGGATACTATCAGGTATTCGACCCGATGTGGCTTACAAACTTGTCAGAAAGTGATGTATATACGCTATACAAGTGCCACTGTTCTATGATACGCAGGATATGTACAACCGCTCCATTCCAGAAAGTTATACGACTCGCTTCACGTTTGAGATTCACACCGGAGTCACAAAAGGAGAAGTACAAGAAATACAAAGAGTTATGCAGAAAACAGAAGATTAGAGAGATCTAAGTCCAAGGGGAGTTTGTTGATACATGTATGTCCCTAGATCATGATATGAAATGTATAGATCTTGTTTATCTGATTCTGGTGTAATTTGATATGATTAATGAAATGATATTGGGTGTTTGTGATTTGTAATGAAATATTTCATTTATAAGTTGATATTAAATTAATTAATTAGGTGTAGTGATTGGTTGAATGTTTACATAAATGTTTACTAATTAATACTTTCAAAACTTAAATAATGAAGTTATCATGTGAATGGCCCATGCGAATGGACCATAAGCATGAACACCTTCATACGAATGACTCAGTCGCACGACTGAACCAGGAGACTGATCAGTCATTGATGTAACATAAGATGCTCAGTCACACGACTGAACACTCAGTCGTGCGAATGAACAACCGCATGGTTCAATCGCACGACTGAACCATACTAATGGTTCAGTCGCACGATTGAATAATACCACCTATAAATACAACTCAATTCGTGAAAAAATAGCGACTCTCGATCATTACGATTCCAGACGTACCCTAGCCGTCCAGAAACCTCCAAATTCGTTCTCCAAGTTCATAGAACACATTAGATCGATTTCCAATCGATTTATAACGTTGTTTCAATTCTTTATGATTCTTCGTGTGTTCTCACTGATTGGATCGCCAATCAAATAGGATTCCGCACTATTTGATCTGGTAACACCTAATCTCCAGGTATTTCGTTTAAATACCAGGTCCTAACAACTGTCCTTGAGTATACTTCTAAGACACCTTTCCTTGAGATTCTCAAAATTCAATATCCTTGATATCTTTCTTCACAATATTTGCATAAGCAAGAGCTTTTCTCATGATATTCTTTCCATAGCTGCACTCATCACATTGATTATGGAAATGAAATATTTCTTGTCTTGCTCTGCAACATCAGGAGATACTTTCTCAAACTTTGTACAGATAAAAATGAAGTATAACTTGGATGTAACAATTGAGTTCAAAAGCACCAAAAAGAGTAAGCCTGTCTTCATCCCATTGTTCATGGTTTCGAACCAATTTAAGTTCAACCGTCTCAGTGTTATAAAACCACCTGAGAATTGGTTCGGATTTCTGATTACCTTCAATCAATTTCAAACCAGGAGTAGTTACCTTTTCAAAGTATTTATCAAAGAATTCAATCATAAAGTGTTCATCTTCAGATTGCACTCCTTTGAGCCTTTTGTTTTTCTTTAGAGTAGCAAAAGTACTCTTTATCTTCTTGATCATATCTAGTTTGAAGAAAATTACTTGATCGATCCATGCCTTTTCTCAGTAATTCTTCCATCATTTTACCACTTTGGAATCTGTTGGATTGATCAGAGGTAATCTATTCAACTCTTCAAATCTTGCACATGAAGCTTAATTATGCTAGAGTAAAAGTGATATACATCACAGATTGCATTTACTCTTTTGATTAAGAAAGCATCAAAAATCTCATCATACTTCCATGCAATTATTTTTACTTGATTTGTAAAATCTGGACCAATCATAGCATTCAACAATTCAGCAACTGATTGTCCTTTCTGCAATACGTTTCTCACTAAATCACCTGTGATCTAGCATTATCAAAAATCTGAATTTGCTCAGATGATGCTTTGTAAGCTTGCTTTTTGTACTTGAAAACATTTTAATCAATTCTTTTCTACTGTCATAAGCATCTAACTTTCTTGTCATTTGTTTGATTTCTTGAGTTTTAGCATTCTTGTTCTTTTGTGATCTCCAAGTATAGAGGATTGTCTGTATCAAGAATAATCATGTTCTTCGTTTGTTTTTCTGTTTTTTGAAAGCTTCTTACAAGATTTCTTAATGATACAGATTGTAATCTTTTCAATTTTCTCCATGGATAGTTTCTAGCTTGCAACCATGATCTTAAAGCTAGAATACTCATAATATCTGGATCAGGATGGTGAAGCTCTGAGCTTGGTAATTCTGCTACATTAATACTTTCTTTTTCTCTGATCCATTCACCATGCTCTATCACAATTTTATTTGGATCAATTGGAGCGACTGACTCTACTGCAATACACTTCTCATATTCATCATTGATCTAAGAAACTGTCAGTCCATCCAAAAAAACCCTGTTATACTTCATTCTCACAAGATAAATCTCTCTTCAAAATCTTCTGGTACTTCTTCTTGATCTTGAAATTGTTCTTGTGAAGAGAAATTAGCTACAAATTGTGCTTCATCAATATCTTCATCATTCAAAACTTCATCATACCAATCATCATTGTACATTCTTCAATATCTACCAAAGCTTAATTTTGTTCATGAGTGGCTTGTTCTTCAACATTTTCTTTAATTCTTTGAACTTTTGGAACTGACTCAGATAAACTTGCATCTTCATATCATCAAGTTTTCTTTTTCCTTTATCCATTACAGGATTTTCTTCAACAACATTCATTCAACATTAATCATTTGTTCAGGTGATATGAGCTTTTGTACTTCTTTTGATTTTAAACTCTTCGTTCAATTTTTCATTTTCCTTTGTCAGTTTCTTGAATTTTTGTTCAAGAATATCATAATCTTTTATCATCACTTCAAAATTCTTTATCACATCTTCTTTATCTTTTGCATACATCATAATTTTTCATCTTTCTCAACATTTTCTTCTTTTAACTTTGCATTTTCACCCTTCTAGCCTTTTAATATCTAATTCAAGAGATATATTCAT
Source organism: Flaveria trinervia (assembly GCA_025506515.1). Taxonomy (NCBI): domain Eukaryota; kingdom Viridiplantae; phylum Streptophyta; class Magnoliopsida; order Asterales; family Asteraceae; genus Flaveria; species Flaveria trinervia. Next base: position 16,818,446 of record CM046452.1, on the reverse strand, counting down.
CTCTTTTCAGTTTTTCATTTTCATCCTTTAATCCTTCAATTTTCTTTTCTTTAACTACGTTCTCTCCTTTCAACTTTTCTACCTCATCAACATCCACCATTTCTTCTATTCGTACAGAAATATTTTGAGTTGTGTACTTACAACAATTTCTTCAAATTCTTCATTTTTCTTAGCTTGAAATACTGGTTCATATAACATGTCATGCTAAAATCAAAATCAAATGTTTGATTTTGTGAACCTTCTTCATGTACTCCAACATCAGGTTCATCTTCTTGAACTTCATTACCATATTATCAAGACTATTATTAGCAACAGTTTCTTCGGCTATGTTTTGAACTTCATTCACATGTTCATCTTCATTCATTTATTCAATTGATTCTTGATGTGCCTCAACTGACCATCATTATCATCATTATCTTCATCTGTTGATGAGCTTTCTGAATCTTCATCATCATTATCTTCATTATCATCATCAATCATAACTTCAACAACATCCTCAATGAGATCATTAGGATCTTGGTTCATCTTCTGATAAATGGAAGTGTTGTTGATTTATATCAACTTCATCATTAGATACAATCCTTATAATTCAAACAGAGGAATGTTTTGAGTACCAGTGATCATTGATAGTATTTTATATATAGATTCAGACATATGCTCCAATTGTAATTTTCACCTTCAACTCCTTCAACATAAAGATCTGGATTTTCTTCATTTATAAGCATTGAAGAAATCTAGGATACATTAAGTATTTATGTCTCCTTCCTCTTTCAAGATTGAAATGAGACCATTCAATATCCATTTAGCCATGTTAAATATTCTATTTGTGGCTAAGGCAATAACCAGAGATGCAAGTCTACAGGGAATGAGTCCCAACCAGCACTACGTTTAGACATGCATTGTGAAAGATATAACATAATAATTTCCCATGCTTGTACACTCTGCTTGGAAAAATTGTTTCTTTGGAAAATGATCTGGATGACCCATTTGCATGAACACTTCTCTACATTCATTGAATGTATACTCAAATAAGTCATCAGGGTCATTTTCTCAAGTTTAAGAGCAATTGTGATTGCTTGTTCAGAGACTTCAAGCGTTCTGTCAGAGGTAATCAATGCTCTTACAACTTTGTTTCCTTCTTCATTTCTTTCACTTTAGCCGTTCTCCAGAATTTCTTGATCAATCTTTTATTAATCATTGGCCATGCACACATGCATAAACATACTTAGTTTCAATAAAAATCTTATCATTTCTTCATAACTGCTGCTTCTCTATAGATTTTCCTTTTGGATCAGGTTCAATCTTGATGTTAACATCTGCTGGAGTTCGTATGGACTAACAATCTTGCAATTTAAATTTCTTTAAGAGTTTGTCAACAAACTTCTCTTGATTGATGAAAATTCCATCGTCAGTTTGCTTGACTTGAAGTCTAAGAAAGAATTAATCTCTCCCATAGAACTCATTTGGAATTGAGATTTCCTGATTCCTTCAAATTCATTGTACAACTTTGAACTTGTAGAACCAAATATGATATCAACTACACTTGTACACATAAGAGATCATCATTATCCTTCTTTATGAATAAAGTTGGATCAATTTTCCTCCTTGTGTATCCATGTTGGATTAAGTGTTGTGATAATGTCTCATAACCAAATTCTAGGGCTTGATGAAGTCCATACAAGCTTTACTCAGCTTATACACTCGATGTGGAAATTTGCATCCTCAAAGCCCGGAGGTTGCTTCACAAACACATCGTCAGTGATAAGACCATATAAAAATGCACCCTTTACATCCATTTGATACACCTTAAATTTCATGAATGAAGCATAAGCCAGGAAAACTCGAATGGATTCAAGTCTTGCAACTGTGCAACACCTCATCATAATCTATCCCTTCTTCCTGTGTGTATCCTTGTGCAACAAGTCTTGCTTTGTTCCTTATTACTATACCACGATCATCAGTCTTATTTCTAAACAACCACTTTCGTGCCTATAGCATTTTCTCCTTCAGGTGAATCCACTAAATTCCACACTTCTTGTTTGCGAAATTGAAGTAATTCGTCTTACATAGCTTCCATCCAACCATTGTCCTGTAATGCTTCGGTAACATTTTTATCCTTTAATGCTTCGGTAACATTTTTAGGAACAATTTGAGACAGAAAACAAGAGTATAAGCACAAGTTTGCTTGTTCTGATTTACTCCTTGTTGTTCTCTCATTCAGTGGACCAATAATCTGAGAAATTGGATTATTCTTGTGAATACGAGATGTTGGAATCTCATCACATTGAATATTAACATCCAGATTTGTTTGGTTTAAGTTGAAGAGCTTATGTGACAAGTTAGAAGAATATGGATTGAAATTTGGAACTTGAGTTGGTGAGTTAATAAAGTAATCAAAGTTACCAGTATCAACTACATCACTAGAGATGGATGATGTTCCAGACTCGGGTTGCACAAAATTATTACCATCATTAGGAAAAGGTTATGATCCTTCCTCATCAATTGAGACTGAATGATTTGAAGCTGAATTAGCATGATCATTGTCATTTAATCGTATTGATGAATCCTTGACAAATGATAAAAATAGGTAGTCTGAGCTAGAATCATATGGGTCATCAGAATCTGAGTCCTCACTGAAAGATCCAAGATCTCCTCTAGAGTTCTTTTTACCTGTAAGATCAAAACAATTTGATTGATTAAACAAGTTAGATTGAAAAGAGTTTGATAATGAATCTAAATCAAATAACCATGCAGGATCATTTGCAACAAATGGAAAAGAATTTTCCATAAATTTAACGTTGAATGTTTCAAGAATTATATTTGTCCTAGAGTTGTACACTCGATAGGCTTTTGAAACAGATGAATATCCAATGAAAAATCCATTATCAGATTTCGCATCAAATTTCCTAACTGATCATTTGAATTAAGAATCGTAACAGGACAACCAAATGATTTTAGAAAATTTATGTTCGGTTTCCTGCCAAACATGAACTCATAAGAAGTTTTTATTTTATCTCACACAATTAAGGTTCTGTTCTGAACAAAACATGCAGTTGATATAGCTTCATCCCAAAAAGTTATAGGAATCTTTGCATCAGCTAACATAGAACTAGCAACTTCAATCAATGTTCTGTTCTTCCTTTCAGCAACTCTATTTTGTTGAGGAGTTCTGGGAGCACTGAACTGATGAGCTATCCTTTTCTGAGCACAAACATTTCAATGTTAGCATTTTTGAATTCCGTTCCATTATTACTTCTTATTATTTTCACTTTATTTTCCAATTGATTTTCAACTTTAATGATAAATTCTCTTAGTAATTCAGCCGTTTCAGATTTAGCATACAAAAAGAAAACCCATGAAAATCTTGTATAGTCATCAATGATAACTAAACAATATGATTTTCATCCAATACTCTTGACATTTGTTGGTCCAAAAAGATCCATATGTAACAATTGAAGAGGTTTGGAAGTTGAGTTTATGAGTTTGGTCTTATAAGACGCTCTGTGTTGTTTTCCCTTTAAACATGCTGAGCATTGATCAGTTGTTGCAAACTTCTTACATGGAAGTCCAATAACATGATTTCCTAATACAAGCTTGTTCATATTCTTGAAATTTGAATGTTCGAGACGTCTATGCCAAAAATGGCTTTCATCATTTGATGCTTTAGCAATTAGGCAAGTTGTTTCGGTTGAAGGATCAGCTTGAGACATATCTAGTTTGTATACAGCTGTATCCCTTTGAGCTGTAACAATTACCTACTCTTTGCTTATCTGAAAACCTGGCTTCAAAACATAACAGAATGAATCATCAAAAAGAACAGAATATGATTTATCACAAATTTGGGACACACTTAGAAGATTAAAGTTCAACTGTGAGCAAAAGTTGAATTTATCAAAGCTTATTATCCCATTTGATACTATTCCTTCTCTAGTTATTTTTCAACTAGCATCACCACCAAAGGCGACATGTGTTCCATCTTTTAACTTAAAGTCTTGTAACAAGTAGGATTGCCTGTCATATGCCGGCTACACCCACTATCCACATACCATGTATTGAGTGGTCTTCTTGGGTGTACCCGCACAACACAAAAATTAAGTTGATATATCCACCCAAGCCGAGATGGTTTTGGGTTTCCCAAATTTATCAACAATGGTAAATTGTTTGTAATGAAGTTGTTCAAATCAGGTTTATTCTTGATGAATTTACCAATCTTGTTTTGGAAATTGTTTGAGTTATTTTTGAAAGCATTCATACCTTTTGATTTATCAATTTTAGACACAAATTGATGACTAGCATTTTTATTAGTCATTTTTAACCGATCTTGGTATGAATGTTCTTGCACATTTTTAGATCTCACATAAATTTTCTTTTGGAAAGATCTCAAACCTAAAGAAGGTTGATTAGTTAATCTTTGAAATTCATCAGTTTGATTTCTCATAAATTGAGAATTAACATAACCTTTTCTCAAGTTTGAGTTTGCAAATTCTCTTTTAGGTGATCTCATTAAAGTAACAATTTGCAGTATTGTGAGTCTTCTCATCACAATAAGTACAGTATTTGTTAAAATAACAATTTGCTGTAGAATGATTTCTCATGCCACATATGTGACAGTACTTGTTGAAACAACACTCAGCAGTATTGTAATTTTTCATATCACATATTTCACAGTACTTTTGTGGAGTTTTAAACAACTGTTTATTAACTTTTGACATTGACACTTTGTTCCATTCATTTTTATATTTTGGTGTCAAAAAGTTAAACTGTTGTTTTTCATGTTTCACATTTTGATGCTGTGTCATATTGTTTTTCATCGATTTAACATGATCTTCCTTCTCGAATTTCTTATGAACAAATATTTTTACTACAACGGAAGTCTTAGAATCTGAACTTGATTTCAGATCAGAGTGATATTTGTTCATAGAATTCACCTTGTTGTTTTGAAGAGAATTCATATTTAACAAACCTGCTGACACAAATTTTATCGATCTGAGTTTTGTTGTTTGATTTGTTGCTTTGATCAACTTTTCTGAACTCTTGTTTTGTTCAGATTTGATTGATGATGATTTCTTTCTTCTCCTTTGGTTATTTGATTTAGAAGAACTTGGTTTACTTTCAGATTGAACATCATCAGAAGAAGATTCCTTTTCAGATTGAAATTGTTTAAGATTAATTGTGTTTGAATCTTCTGATGTTCCTACCTGTTGTTTGTCTTTGCTTTGAACTTTCACTTCTTCTAAAACAGAATTAATTTGATCAGAAGTGTTTTGTTTTGTTTGTTTAGGTTCATATGATTTTATTTTGATAGGATGACCATTTTTAATCTTTTCTTGATCATTTTTAACAAACACTTTTATATTTTCCTTTTCTTCTTCATAATTCTTGTTTTTGACTTGAAAAGCTTTAAGTTTAGCTTTGTTTTCAAGAGAATGATCATGTGTATTGAAGTTCTCTGGTAAAATGTTTGTGATAGATTCAGGCATAGGTTCATGAGTAAGCCTAATCCTGCTTTCTGTTTATCTTTCCTCTCACTTACCAGTTTTTCTACAATCATTTTTGAACTCTTAACTTTAGCAAGATCTATTTGAGTAGCAGCATGTGCTATCTTCTCCTGTTCAAGATTTTTAGTCATCTCTTCCAATTGTTTAGAAAGGTTTTCCAATTCTTTTAGAGTTTTGTTCCATGAAGTTTGAAGAGAGATAATCTTTTGGTCTGCTGTTTTATGATTAGCTTTCAAGTTGTTATGCATTGATTCTTCTTGTTTGAGTTTCTCACAAATTTTATATGAGTATGTTCTGTAGTATTCAACATGTTCAAAGCATGATTTTATGCATAGATTTTCTCTCACTTCAGATGGTATTTCAGGAATTTTGGAGATGAGGTTTCAGATTTTAAAGATGAAGTGTCAACCTTTGGTTGATCAGACTGTGCCATTAGAGCTACTTCATCATTATCCTCCTTAGGATCTGATTTGTCACTCCAATCATAGTCATCTTCATCATTTTCACCTTCCACCTTTGGATCATTGTTTTCTGACCAATCTTCTTCCTGAATTTCTGCAATAAGAGATAAACTAGATGTTAAATCATTAGTAAATTTTTCAGCATATGCACTCTAATCATAACCATCTTTAATGTTGACTACAAGAGCTTTCTTGGTTTCATCAGATGATTTTGCTTCATCTTTAAGCTCAGGCATTGGAAGACTTTGATAAGGCTTTTGATAAGTCTTCTGAGCTTGTTGAAACCTTTGATTGCTTGATTGAGCACTTCCTCCATTATTTCTTGGATCTTTGCATTCTCTTGAGAAATGGCCATAGCTATTATAGTTAAAACACCTACATTTTGATTTGTCAAATCCAACAGTCTTGTTAGCACTTGGCCTGTACTTCCTGTTGACATATGAGTGTTTTTGTGTCCTGTAAGCAATCATTACCATTTGCCAATTTAAGTCCATTTCTTCCACATCTTCAGGATCCATTTCAAATAAATCCTGCAAAACAAGATCTAATTGAGTTAAATGGCTACCTTGATATGCTTGAAAACTAGCCATAAATGTAGTAAATGCAGTTTTTGATTCTTCATCCTCTAATAGGATGTTTATCACATCTTTAACTTTGCTAGATTTAGCAGAGTTAGATGATGAAGTCTCTGATTGAACATTTGATATTTGAGACTGAGATTTAGGAGGAGATTGAGAATGACAATGTGTTGTGTAAGCAGGGGCACTAGTAAATGATGAGTCAGTGAAAAGTCCTGCTCCGACAAATAAATCTCCCTCTTCTTCTTCTTTCTCTCACTTTTTACCATGAAAGCATTATCAACTGTGTTTGCTGGAGAAGCAACAAACTGATACTAAGACATTGATGCTGCTCTATCATTGTTCCTTGAGCTTTCATCAATTTCTACTGACTCAATCTTGGCAATAAGTAGATCTAAATCCATAGGGAACTTCTCAGTATGCTTTAGTAAGGTTACTGTTTGTTTCCATGATAATGGTAAAGCATTGAGTAGTCTAAGATTTAGATCTTCAAGATCAGGCTTAATACCAGCTGTTGACATCTCAGTAGTAAGTTGAACAAATATGTTCATCATCTGTTTATAGTTTCTCCAGATAAATTTGAAACAGTTCAATTGCCTTTTAACTTCTGTTTCTTGAGATTTTGAATCTCCTTTCCTCCTTCACATATTGTCCTTAAGGCTTTAACATGGTATATCCAGTTTGATATCCATCAAGCCTTGCAAGAACTTCCAGAGGTAGTCCTTTACACATCAAGGAGTATGCTCTGATATCATTTTTTACTCTTCTCAAGTCTTCTCCTTGAAGACCATCTTCAGGATAGGGTTCCTGAGAGTCTTTAGTGTATACCAATCCTTTGTCAGGTCCATCAGTGATTATTGGAATGAATGGTCCTTTTTCAATGGATTTCCAAAGATCGGTATCAATGAAATTTAAATGATGTTTCAACCTAAGTGACCAATTTTTAAAATCAGCTCTGTTTTTAAGTTTTGGAACTCTATTTTCATAATCTTCTGATTTCACCATTCTTATATATATATGTTGTTTTCTAATATTTTGAATTAAAAAAATTGAAAAAGTTTTCAAAGAATTTTCTTTTAAAAAAAATTCTAAGTATTGAGGTGAAACGTCTGAACAGTATTCAAATGCCTCAACAATTGAGGCGTCTAAGTTGAGAGTTGTCTAAGGGAATGCCTTAGAAAATTTTTTCAAAATGCCTAAAATTGATGCGTCTAAACAGTTGTAAAATGTCTGAATACTTGTAAAACGTCTGAACAGTTGTAAACATCTGAACAGTTGTGATGCGCCTACACCCTACACAGTTGTCAAACGTCTAAACAGTTCAAATACTTCTCAACAATGATACGTTTGGACTCTCTCGAACAGTGGTCAAACGTCTAAACAGTGTGGTGCGACTAACAGTAGTCAAACGCCTAACACTTGGACAATTTTTCGGCAAACTTCAACCCTAATGTGTCACATTCATCATGTTCATATGAATATAACAGACTCGAATCTTCTGAAAATCTTCAAAAGTTGATGAAATTGATTGAAACTTTTCAATTAGATGAGTTTTATGCCGATAATCATCTTCTTTCTGAAATCAATTTCTATTGATATCAACAACAAATCAATTAATTTTCAATATTCAGTTCGAAAAAACAATGATCTTTACAAACACAAATTCACCAAATTAACTCAAATTTGATGAATTCAACTGCTAATTGTGGTTCAAATCATATTTCTGATGATGAAACACATCTGAAATCCATAAGTTTTCATTTGAATTGTCTATCAATCACAGATTCAATAAGCTTTTTGAGTTTCAAAGTTCGATAAACTTCAAAATTACTCAATTAACAGCTACCAATAGCTCTGATACCAATTGATAGGATCAATTGAGCTAATCTGTGATGATATCTGAACACAATTCAAAGAAAACACATACAAAGTAATCAATTCAAACAAGATATTAACAAATTCACAATTTCATTATATCAAGCAAAGACAATTACAAGTAATGAGCAGTAGTTCGTTCACTATCTTCAAAACTATGCTACTAACTAGCAGTCTAAGCTATTTATAATGAAACACAAAGGAACTAAAAATTACAAAAATAGTCCATATACTATTACAAATATCAAAAAGACACATAAAGACAACATGATAATCTTTCTAGAGTCCTAAAATTACCTGTATCGTTAAATACCTTAAAAATTGAACACGTACGTTTCTTATTAATAAAACTTATGCCTATGTCCTATTTGATTCTGGAGTCGATTAGAGTTTTGTTTGGTTAGAGTTTGAACCCATACTTGCTAAGCCACATACGAAACTAGAAAGACCTCTCACCGTTGAAGTTGCCGATGGAGAACCGATCACCGTTGATGTAGTTATTCGTGATTGCATCTTAAGTCTTGACACACACGATTTTCTTATTGATCTTATTCCTATGAAAGTTGGAAGCTTCGACGTTATCATTGGTATGGATTGGTTAGCCAAACACCATGCCGAGATCATTTGTTTCGAGAAGTGCATCTGAATACCATTACCTTCTGGGGATACTTTGAAAGTGTTTGGTGAAAAATCTTCCAAAAGGCTTAAACTCATGTCTTGCACTCAAGCCTAAAAGTGCTTAAGCAAGAAGTATATGGCCTTCTTGGCTTACGTGGTCAACACGAAAGTCAAAGGGAAAGAACTAAGGATGTCCCTATCTTACGAGACTTTCCTAAAGTATTTCCCGATGACCTTAGTGGTCTACCTCCCGTGCGTGAAGTCGAGTTTAAAATTGAGTTGATACAGGGAGCAAACCCCGTGACTAAGTCACCATATCGGCTTGCACCATAGGAAATGCAAGAACTCTCTAGTCAACTTCAGAGTTATCCGAGAAGGGCTTCATTTGTCCTAGTTCTTCGCCTTGGGGTGCACCTGTTCTTTCGTATAGAAGAAAGATGGATCGTTTCGTATGTGCATCGACTATCGTGAGCTTAACAAGCTTACCATCAAGAATTGTTATCCTCTTCCTCGTATCGACGACTTGTTTGATCAACTTCAAGGAGCTGCTATATTCTCGAAGATTGATCTACGTTCTGGATATCACCAACTACGAGTTCATGATGATGATATCCCAAAGACCGCGTTCCGTACTCGTTATGGACACTATGAGTTCATGGTCATGCCTTTTGGTTTAACCAATGCTCCTGCTCTCTTCATGAATCTCATGAACCGAGTATGCAAGTCTTATCTAGACAAGTTTGTGATCGTCTTCATTGATGACATACTTATCTATTCCAAGTCCAACACCGATCATGAGCTACATTTGCGACAACTTCTTGAGTTGTTGAAGAAAGAGCAATTGTACGCGAAGTTCTCGAAGTGTGACTTCTGGCTCGAGGAAGTTCAATTTCTAGGACACGTGGTGAAGAGCCAAGGAATTCACGTTGATCCTGCAAAGGTGGAAGCCGTGAAGAATTGGTGTGTTCCTACAACTCCTACCGAAGTTCGTTCTTTTCTTGGTCTTGCTCGTTATTATCGGCGATTCATTGCCAACTTCTCGAGGATCACGAAGCCGCTCACATCTTTGACACAAAATAATAAACCATTCGAGTGGGGTTTCGAGCAAGAAGAAGCTTTTGAAGCATTAAAGCACAAACTGTGCAATGATCCTATCTTGACCCTACCCGATGGAAACGATGATTTCACCGTATATTGTGATGCATCAAAACAGGGCCTTGGTTGTGTTCTCTGCAACGAGGAAAGGTCATAGGTTATGCATCGAGACAATTGAAGGTCCATGAGGTGAATTACACAACACATAATCTCGAACTTGGAGCTGTCGTGTTTGCCTTGAAGATTTGGAGACATTACTTGTATGGTACTCAATGCATTGTCTACACCGATCACAAAAGCCTTCAACACATCTTTAATAAAAAAGATCTCAATATGAGACAACGTCATTGGGTGAGTTGATTAGTGACTACGATTGTGACATTCGATACCATCCTGGTAAGGCAAATGCTGTAGCCGATGCTCTAAGTCGAAAGAGTCATAACAAGACAATCTCGTTCCAAGAAATTCGTGATCGACGACAATGGTTTGACATGTTGGGTGAGTTTGATACTGAGATTCGACTAGATGTCCATGAGACTACTGTGTTGTTACAAGACCTAAGAATAGATAGTGATATCGAGTCTAGTATCTTGGATGCTCAACAAATGGTGCAACAAGAAGGAAGAATGAAGGATGAACCGGAGCATAATCTTCTAATCCAATCGGAAACGAAACCCAATGGGTTGATGTACTTCGCAAATCGAATTTGGGTTCCAAATCGCAATAATCTTCGTACCTTTATCATGAACGAAGCTCATCAACCTCGTTATTCTATTCATCCTGGCTCCGATAAAATGTACATGGACCTGCGTGGTCAATATTGGTGGCCTGGAATGAAGAAAGATATAGCGACTTGTGTAGCTAAGTGCCTCACGTGTACGAAGATTAAAGCAGAACATCGACATCCAAGTGGATTACTTGAGCAACCTGAGATTTCTATGTGGAAGTGGGAACACATATCCATGGACTTCATAACAAGATACCCCCGAACCTCTCATGGACAATGATAGCATATGGGTGATCGTTGACCGATTGACCAAATCAGCACATTTCATACCCATACGTGACACTTACAGGACATCAAGGTTGGCTCGTATATACGTTGATGAGATTGTAAGTCATCATGGGGTACCTATGCACATCATATCCGACCGAGACGCTCTTTTCACTTTGCATTTTTGATCAAGAACATGAATCGAACTATAACCGTTAATAAGAAAACCTGAAACGCTCATTTTACTATCATTTCACTCGAAACCGAAACCCCAATTTACTTCTTAACCGTTCAACGTACAAATCATAGTAATTACCCAATTAACTGAACATAATCCATCGGTTAATCATCTCTAATACATCCCTATTTTCAATTCCATCTAAGAAACACACAAACAAAGCCAATTGATTAGCAAACTCGTCGTGACCTACAACTGTACAAACACCACCATCCGTGCTTCCAAACTCAAATTAAACAAAGGGCTTTTCATCTTTGAGTTAATAAGAAGCTATCTATACAACGAAATTATTTATCATCGTCGCTTGGGTATCGAATTTGTGCTATGAAGTCGCGGCATGTTCTAGTACTCGTTCATCATCGAACTAACACCAATTGGGTAATTGAACCTTGCTACATACTCGTTTCAATTGGGGAACAAAAGCCCCATGTTTATTCCCGTAAAAGTTATCAATTTGATCTTCAATTTTAGGGCGGATCAAACTAGGGTTCATAGGAAATTGGGGGTTTCTTTTGTTTATATTTTAAAACTTTTGAAACCAGGATATGCCGTGGCTGCGGCCTTGGCTCACTGGTTAAGACACTGCCCTGTTAAACATGAAGTCCCGGGTCACCTCATGTTTTATTTTTAAAGGCTTTTTAGCCTAAAACTAATTCCAGAAAATTTGTAAAATAATTGAAAATTATTTTTATAAATCCCAAATAATTTCAAAAGCTTCCAAAGATTTTCTATAATTTTTCTAAGTTTAAATAAAAATGTTTTTTTATTTATAAAACATTTTAGCAAAGCTTGTTTGCATAATTTTTATAAAATGGATTGAAAATAATATATAAATTATTATTGGTTCAAATATCCTTTTTCAAATAATTTTTAACTAAAAGTTTATTAAGACTTTTTTTTAACCCTTTTAATTATTTAATTGTTCTTTTCATAACTTTGAATAATATAAAAAGATATATTTTAAGAAAATATAAGCTTATTCCATTTTTTTAAATATAATTATTTGACAAGCCCCAATTCGACGTAGAACCCTAGTCCTCATTGATTCGTTAAACTCATTATAAGTAACTTTAAATCTTGTAAATGTATATGCATAGGTATTCTTGTGACGGATTTAGTGGAACGACGCTTATTATTTCTTATTAATCATCTTTTCTATACTTATTTGCCAAGTGAGTTTCCTTGCCCTCTTTATTTATCTTTTCACACTGATTTGGGGTGAAACATGATTACTTAAACATAACGCACTTGTAAACGTTTAGACTTGTAAAGCACTTGCAATTCATATTTTTGTCATGGTTGTTTGTGTGTTGTAAGTGTTTATATGAGATACATATTTTTGTTTGCAATCATTAACTATTGCTAGCCTGACGACGTCTTAGATCTTTGGGCCTGACAAGCCTATTTGGTGCTAAAGCCGAGGTATTGCCGGCTCCTGATGACGTATGCTTGTTCATCATGGTAACCAAATACACTTAGCCAATCTATATACTTGTAATAAAGTCGAGGTTTGGTTGTAACGATATGTGTTCTATAACCTTACTAACTTATAACCTATGACATGAATTGCTACTTGTAACCTTATCATATTATGGTATGAAAACCTTGGAAACTCACCTACTATTTTCAGTTGACCTTTTATTTTTATCATGTTTTAGGTAACCTCATGTTTAAAGTGAACTTTTGAAGCTTGCAATAAACTAGAATTTGGACCTAGATAATTAAATAAAATGACTATGTTTCGTTTTGCTTATTTTGAGAACTATATCATGTTTTAAGACTTATAATTGTAATATCCTTGAAACTTATAAATTTAATATTTACATTTAAATATAGCGTTATGTGGTTGTGAACAATCTTTACCCTCATATCTCGACGTTTCCGCCGTCAAGGTTGGGGTGTGACAAATTGAAGCTGCAAGAACCATGATGTCTGAATGTAAGCTGCCCCACCTTTTGGGAAGACACAGTCAATACTGCCTGCTATGTGCAAAATAGAGTTTTATTGGTTAAGACTCTTGGCAAGACTCCTTATGATGTTTGGCACAAGGTGAAACCTTTTATTGGTTTTCTCAGGTCATTTGGATGTCCTTGCACCATCTTGAATACCAAAGATCAAATTGCCAAATTTGCTGAGAAATCAGATGATGGACACTTCATTGGATACTCTTCTCAAGCTAAGGCTTATAGAGTATACAATCTAAGAACTAGAATTGTTGAGGAGTCAGCAATGTGACTTTCAATGAACACACACCTAGTGTGGCTGGTTCTGGTCTTGATTGGCTATTTGATCTTGATTTAGTTACCAACTGTTTTAACAAATCTTGTGAGAATATTTCAGGATCTATAGATATCTTACGTCCAGGTGATCCTCATTCAAGATTTAAGCTTAGAAGACCTTCAAGTTACACATCTTCAACTCTAGTTGTAACTACTTCTGCAAATGAAGTTTCTATCAGCACAACTATGACAAATTCAACTGATACATCTGAGATGCCTTCAAATTCTAGCTCAGAGGCTCTACAACCAGATAAAGAAACTTCAAATGTAGAGGACAAAGGAGTGAATAGTGATCTAGAATTTCTTGATGCTGATAACCACTCCAAAGATAAAAACATCAATGATGTCACACATTCATTGGATCAAGTTTCTCTTGATAAGTGTATTGATGTGGTGGGAGAAGCATTAATGCTAGATCTAAATTTTTCTAATTTAGATCTCTCTCAGCAACTTGCTATGATCCCTCAACTAAGGATCCATAAGTCTCACCCCATCACAAACATCATTAGAGATGTTGACACAGGGGTAAGAACAAGAGGAAAACCCATAAAGCAAATGTTTGTCTTCACTCTTGTTTTTTGTCCCAGATAGAGCCAAAGAAATTGATGAGGCTATGAAGGATGGAAGTTGGGCTGAAGCTATGCAAAAGGAGCCGCTTCAATTTAAAAGGCAAAAGGTTTGGAACCTATGTCCTTTTCCTCATGGGAATACTACTATAGGAACCATATGGGTGTTTAGGAATAAGAAAGATGATAGAGGCCTTGTCATAAAAAACAAAGCTAGACTAGTTGTTCAATGCAGGACCGTGAAGGGTGGTCACTTACAACACACCAACACAATGAGGAGATTAACTTGACTAATCAAACAGTGAAACTGGATTAACCATAAGAGATGATAGTAAGTACACAAGTGAATAAGAGACAAAACAAGATAGCAAAGTACACAAGGAGATGGTTTTCAAGATTGTAGTATATTGCCTTCTTAAGTTCTATTACAAGTGTTACAAAACATAAAGGAAAGTTACAAGTACTTGAGATACAGATACTACATCCTACAGCCGGCCATACTTTGAAGGCCACCTGGATACAGTTGACTAGACACAAAACAAAATCAATTGTAGAGTCAAAAGGAAGATTGCGTTTTCACTTGTGACTATGACATGCCATAGCTCACATCCTAATATATTACAAAAAGGATAAAGTACATGAAGTACAAAGTTAGAGACTCAATACCTCAATGTACAATTACTAAAAGCATGGACCTTTTCACCAACTCATGCAAGTTGGTGACTTTACAGAATTGCAGCGGAAAGGGGTCCAGCTTTATGTAAAGTACATCAGATAAAGCATGTATACTAAAAGTCTTCAGAAAAAATCTATCTTCAAGTGTTGGCTTCAGAAGACTTTGTCTTTGAAGCTTTGGAAGACATCATCTTTGGCTTCGGAAGATTTCACACATAGAATATTTCTGTTGCATGTGTGAAACTTCCAAAGCATTCTTCTTCAATGCATTTGTGCATGCACGCATGAGACCTTAAGTGTTTGAGTTGCATCAGCCTTAACATGTATTCCTTACAAACTTCCCCTAGGCTGATGCTACGAAAACACTTTGAAGACTTCAGATATTGATAGTCCTCGTTATGATTATGGCCATCCTTTTTCTCATGAGATGATCAGGATCACTCAGACTCTCAAAATGTCTTCTCATGTCAAATAGATCATGCAAAGGCAGATTGAACATGTCCTGCCATGTGTAGACATCCTCAATGCCTTGATTTCTAATGACATTCCATCTTTCCGGATTTGTGGTGTATGTCTAGGACAAGATTGGTATTCCAGATGCTAGAGGAGCTGCTTGAATGGGAGTTGATGGAGCATCCTCTGGCTGCACATCCTCAAGATGTTTTGACTCATCCTGAGGTTTAGAAAGAGGATGTTTCTTTCTTCTTCTTTGGCTTTGGCTTTGAAGCCATCCTTTTCTTTCTCTTTGTTTCTTTTAACTAAGAAGACTGGCCTACAACACCTGATTGATCTTCTTTGTCTTTCTCAGTTGGGTCTTCCTCTCTCACAGGTTGAAAAGGAGAGGGGTTCTGACCCTGCTGTGGATCAGAAGATGAAGCTTGCTGAGATTCAGTAGGAGGTTCGGGTTGTGTTGTCTCATGTTGTTCAATCTTAACCTCCACTTTAGGTGGAGCTTGACTTGGAGGGGAGTGTAAGTCAATAAGCTCTTCACTCATGATCTTTAGCTTGATTACCATGATATGCTCATCCATAGTGGACAGAGACATAGGGCCAAGTCTCCTTCCGGAGAATCCATACAACTTCAAGAAGCTCATCATCCTCTACTTGTCTGTAGACTTCTTCATGCTCTTCTAGATGATGGCTCTTGACTTAGTAGCTTCTTCCTTTAGCTTCCTTTTAGTGGTCTTTCTTTCCTTGACTATCTCAAGTTTAAGTTGTTTGAGATATTAAAACTCAACATAGTCATACGATAAGGGAAGAAGTGCATCTGCTTGATAGAGGCCTGTGGCACTCAGGTAGTTGATCATTTTGAACCTATCTTCTTCTCTGTCTACCTGCGGTTCTTGTTGAACCACATCCTCATGTGTTGGACATTCTTGAACTGGGGAGAGAGTAGGCACATGCTTGTAGAATCTTTTGTTTCTTCTCTTTTCTTTCATTTGTACCTGTAGCTTAGCATCTTCTTCCTCTTTCTTCTGCTTTGACCTTTCCATGTCAACTAGTTCATTTAATTCTTCTAAGGAAGAGAAATGACGTTGTCAATGTCATAGTTCCTGGTTTGCAAGTAATTGATCATGAATACCCTCAACTCATCATCCCGAGTGTTTAGTCTGGGGGCAGTCTGGATAGCAGTTTCCATGAGTCATGCAGACCCAGAAAAGAAACTTTCTCCCCTTAGTTTCATTTTCCTCTCTTTCGCTCCTCCTTCTCAATCTCCTTAGATGTCATATTTCTTTTCCCTTTATCACTCACAGACCTTTGTGAGTCAGGGTGGAGAGTGCTTTGGCCTTCATTGCTTGGTGTAGCTTCCAAGCTTTGGCAAGAGAAAGGTTGAGAAGCATCTTCACCAGCAGGTGTCTCAAAAAGGGTATGAATCTCTGCAGCAGTTTATGATGATGAGATAGGGCTCTCAGGTTCTTTCACTAGGCCTTCATACAAGGTTTCCCCTATAAAACTAATCGTAGGGTCTGCCTAAATATCCAGTTGACCAATGACATTGCCTGATTGCCATAGTCTCATTCTGAAGCTGAACTCTACAGTGATCCTGTCTTGGATTCTTTGAGCCAGCCTGTCAGCTTGTCTTGATTGGCTTTGATTGACAAGTTGCATGTTGAATAGATCCAGACTTTCATAGAAGTTCAAGGTCTGAAAGTTAAAGACCTCTTGCTGCCCTTAAACTCTAAGAATGATAAGGCTCTTCTGTTGCTATCATACCTCCACCCGATGATGTGATTTGAAGTTGGAGTCTATATGTAGGAGTCTATAGAGTCCCCATCAATGTGAACTTGAGGAAGTTGCTGAGTGTGCACAATTGCAAGTGAGGATGGTGAGTCATCAATGTCCACACTTTCTGAATAACTCCCAAGTTCTGTGATTGTAATGATTTCTCCCCCTTTTTGGTAGCATCACCCACATGCATAGGGGAGGTAGGAGTTAGGTAAATCACATTCATAGGTTCTTCTATTCCTGGTTGAGCTCCTCTTAAAGCTCTCCTGGCTAGTTTTTCCTTAAGATAAGAAATCTCAAGTTGCTGATCATTGACCCTGTTTTGCAAGGTAGTCACCTGAGATACAAGATGACTAAGCTTGGAGACTAAATAGGTGCATGTTTTGGATAGTTTTTGCACCTTTAGTATCAAATTCCCCTCATCTTCATTAGAAGAATCATTGGGGGATGAGATGATTGGATCAGAGTCCTCTTTCTCATCACCAGCTTTAGGTTCTTGGTTGCTAGAGTTCCTCTGCTCACTTCCAGCCTCACTTGAGGTGTCAATGGGCTGAGTTGCCATGGTTGAGGTCTTAATGATAGAATCAGTTACAAAAGTGAGAGACTCATTGTACTCACTGAAACCTAAATTTTCATCAATATAGAAGTCAAGGTTGGGGATAGGTTGGTTTAAGTCCAAAGGCTGGGGATGGTAACTATCCCCTAAAGGTTGACCACTTGAGTGTTGAGACTCAAAGTGATGGCTTAAGGTACTTGGGCTTATGGGCTCATCAGGCTAAGCATGAGGAACTTTAGCACTGATCATGGAAGAAATGGGAGTGGTCTGCTCCTCAGGAGAAGTGGGAGCTCTAGTGTCCACTTCTACCTATGTGGGTGAGTATATAGGGTCCTGCATAGACTAACTAATCTGAGTAGGGGTTCGTTTGTGTTTTCTTTGGTAGGTGAGGGTGATTTGCGGCTGTTGAGGTGGTTGGGATGTAGAATGTGAGGGTTCAACACTAGCTAGTGCTGTTAGGTTGTCACCTTAACCAAGAAGCTCTAACATCTTTGGGACAAGGGCTGTTTCTACTCTAGAGACACCAACAGTGGACTTTCTCAATATTTTAAAGATGCCAAGCTTCATCTGTCCCAATTTAAGAGTATTACATGTGCCCCTTAACTGTGAGCCCAGTTCACAGTTAAGAATGTATGGAACATATCTAGGGAACATATAGTATGCTAAGGAGTCTAAGTTTGCAAGTAGATTAGTGTAAACAAACTGAGAGTACCTGAACTTGACTCCTTGAACCATCCTATGAACAATGAAGGAGAGATCTTCAGGAATCTGGTCCCATCCACCATGCTTGTTTGATAAGCTATGGATAACCACATGGAGCATGAATTTCCATTAGTATGAGACCTTCCCTTTCCTAAATGTCTTGAAAAAAAAGTCTCCCACATAGCCCATCTGTGTGAAGGACTGGTTAACAGCTTCTTTAGGAAAGAATACCTCACCTTTTTTCATCATGCAGCTGAAGATGCATGTTGATGATGGCCAGAGTGATGAAGATTGTTCTGCCCTGCACTATGGCAGATAGTGCCTTCTCCCTATCAATGATTACCTCTTGGCAGGTCTTCCAAAATTCTAGCAGTTGATCCTCATAAAGAGTAGGATCAATGGCTAGGTAGGTGAAGTAGTTGGATAGAGTTAAGAAATGACAAACCTCTAAGAAATAAGGATCTTTCTCAGAGTGTAACAGAGCAACTTGGTTGTGTTGCCTGTGTAACTTCATGGAGAAGTTTGGATCACTTCTGCGGTTAAGGTTTGCCATTTTGAGGAAGCTTAAGGACGAAGAAAGATGAAAGAAAGTAATTTCAGAGAGAAATTTGGGGTTTTAGGTCTGGAGGAAAGAAGGAAATGATAGAAAGAGGGGGAAACCATTGGGTTTATATGTGAAAAAGATTTCAGACAAAGTTTAATGAAAGAGAATAAACTTTGAAATCCGGATGTCGGTCCCACCTCTGAAAAAGTAGTTTGCTTTTGCCTAAAAAGTAGTTTTCTTAGAAGTCAAAAAGCTTCTGAAGGTAAATTATTTTCGTAAGTTTTAATGAAACAACTTCCGAAGCTAAAATGACTTCGGAAGATTTTCCTAAGAGTTGTGAAAATTTTGCTTCGGAAGAAAAACTAAAACTTGAATGCTTTGTTCAAAGGAACAGAGCTTGCGAGAGTTAATTTTGCTTCAAAAGAATATAGCCCTTGAAAATACATAAGTGTCTAAGACAAGGGTTAAGCTTCAGAACATATTTCATAAATTCTTTCGAATGTAAATTTCTTAGACAGTTTTTTGTTTTGAAGGCATGATTTTCTTCCGAAGGTAAAAGCATATATTCCGAAGGATCAAAAGTTTCAAAAATCTAAGGAAAGACTTCAAAAGATTTTCATCCAAAGAAAACAAGAGCTTATGAAAGTGATGAACTAGACAAATTAGGACACACAAATTTTAAGAAATAATAAGAATTAGTTTTAAGAAAAACCTACTCAATGTTTATCATCCCAATAGCTGATATTAGATATTTAAATCTCTATTCATTAAAAGACTTTGTAAACAGATCAACATATTGTTCATTTGTGTGAACGGTGACTAGTTTAATTAATCCCTTTTAAAAATTATCTCAATTAATGATACCTGATATTGATGTGTTTAGTCCTTGAGTGCTGCATAGGATTCTCTGTAATAGAGAAAGCACTGTTGTTGTCTGTGTGAATAGGAGTCTCCTTGAAGTTTAACCCATAGTCAAGCATCTAATTTTGAATCCAAATCACTTAAGCACAGTAGCTTGCACCAGCAATGTATTCAGCTTCAGCAGTTGATGCAGAGACACAGGATTGTTTCTTGCATTTCCATGAGACGTCCTTTCCACCAAGAAAGTGACATCCCCCAGATGTAGACTTTGTAGTATGTTGCAACCACCATAATCACTATCTGTATAAGCATACAGATTGAAGTCAAAATTCTTAGGATACCACAGACCAAGTGTTGAAGCACCTTTGACGTATCTTAGAATCCTTTTGACAATGATAAGGTGAGACATCTTAGGGTTTGCTTGATATCTTGCACAAATACATGTAGCAAACATGATATCATGCCTGCTAGCTGTAAGATACATAAGAGACGCAATCATAGCCCTGTAAAGGTGTTCATCCACACACTCCCCCTCAATATCAGGCCCAAGGGAGTGGTTTCTTGCTATGGGTGTCTTAGCAATCTTACAATCAGTCATGTTGAATCTCCTATGTATGTCTTGAACATACTTTGACTCACTAATAAAGATGCCATCTTCAACTTGCTTCACTTGAATTCCCAAAAAGAAATTGAGTTCCCCCATGGCACTCATTTCTAATTTGTCATTCATCAGCTTCTCAAAGTCTTTGTAGAGCCTTGGATTAGTTGAACCAAATATGATGTCATATAGATATACTTGAAGATACTGAGATAGAGTCTCATACCGCTTCCTGGGTGCCTGATGCAGCCCATAATGAGCTCTGTCAAGCTTGCAGACACAATCAAGATCTATAAAACCAGTTGGTTGTTTGACATACACCTCTTCATCAATCACTCCATAAATAAAATCACACTTGACATCAAGTTGATGGACCTTGAAGTTCTTGGATGCACCAATTACCAGGAATATCCTAACAGCTTCCAGTCTTGCTACAGGAGCAAAGACATTTGTGTAGTTAATTCCTTCTTCTTGTGTGTATCCTTGAACCATTAGTCTAGCTTTATTCTTGATAATAATACCTCTATCATCCTTCTTGTTCCTAAACACCTACTTGGTTATAATGGTAGTCTTCCCATGAGGAAGAGGACAAAGGTTCCAAACTTTCTGTCATTTGAATTGAAGCAGCTCCTGTTGCATAGCTTCAACCCAACTTCCATCCTTTAGAGCCTCATCAATTTTCGTTGGCTCTATCTGGGATAAGAAACAAGAGTGAAGACGAACATTTTCTTCATGGGTTTGTCCTCTTGTTCTTACCCCTGTGTCAACATCTCCAATGATGTTTGTGGTAGGGTGTGACTTGTGGATCCTTAGCTGAGGGATCATAGCAAGTTGTTGAGAGAGATCTAAATTAGAGAAATTTAGATCTGGCATAGATGTTTCACCCACCACATCAGCACACTTATCAAGAGAGACTTGATCCAATGAGTCTGTGACATCATTGATGTTGTCATCTATGGAGTGGTTATCAGCATCAAAAGTTTCCTAATCACTGTCACCACCTCTATTATTTTCATCTACGTTTGAAGTATCTTTATCTGGTTGGGGAGCATCTGAGTTGGTGTTTGAAGGCATCCTAGATGTATTAGCTAAGTTTGTCATTGTGGTGCTGATAGTCACTTCATATGCATAAGTAGTTATAACTGGAGCTGAAGATGTGTTACTTGAAGGTCTTTTTAGCTCAAATGTTTGGTTAGGATCACCTATTGATAAGATATCTGCAGATCCTGAAAAAATCCCACAAGATTTGTTAAAACAGTTGGTAATTAAATCAAGATCAAACAGCCAGTCAGGACCAGAACCAGCCACACAAGGTGTGTGTTCATTGAATGTCATATTGGCTGACTCCTCAACAATTCTAGTTCTGAGATTGTATACTCTATAAGCCTTAGCTTGGGAAGAGTATACAACAAAGTGTCCATCATTTGATTTGTCAACAAATTTGACAATTTGATCTTTGGTATTCAAGATGGTGCAAGGACATCCAAGTGACCTGAGAAAAGCAATGAAAGGTTTCCTCTTGTGCCAAAGTTCATAAGGAGTCTTGCCATGAGTCTTAGCTACTAAAACTCTATTCTGCACATAGCCGGCAGTGTTGACTGCCTCTGCCCAAAAGCTGATGGGCATCTTAGAGTCATACAACATGGTTCTTACAGCTTCAATCAGTGTCATGTTTCTCCTCTCAGTAACACCATTTTGCTGAGGAGTCCTAGGAGCACTGTATTGTCTTGTAATACCTTTTTTTATCACAAAATGCACCAAGGATTTGGTTCTTGAATTTAGTTCTTTGATCACATCTTATGGTTTTGACCTTCTGATCAAATTGATTCTCAATCTTTAGGATGAAATTCTTTAGAATCTTAGGAGTCTCATCCTTAGTTCTAAGGAAGAAGACCCAAGTGAATCTTGTAAAATCATCCGTGATTATTAAACAATAGAGGTCCTTCCTAGACTCATCACACTGGTGGGGCCAAAGAGATCCATATGTAATAAGTGTAGGGTGTAGTGATGGAGTTTCTTTCCTTAGGCTTATGAGATACCTTGTGTTGCTTCCCTTTCAGGCATGCAACATAACGATCATCACTTGTAAAATCTTTCTTTGGAATTCCACTTACCAAATCATTCTTAATAAGTTTATTCATGTTTTTGAAGTTTACATGGCACATTCTTTTATTCCATAGGAAAGACTCATCACTATTTGCTTTAGACAGAAAGCATGAAACTTCTCCAGAGGGGGAGGTTTCTTGCAAGTCCATCTTGTACATGTTCCCTTTCCTTGAGGCTCTAAGTATGATATGCTCATGAGGAATGACCATCCCGGGTTTGAGAACAATGCACTCATGCTCAGTAAAGAGCATGTTATGACTCTGATCACAAAATTGGGATACACTCAAAAGATTGTACCCAAGCTCCTTGATAAAGTTTACCTTTTCAATACTGAGCTTACCATTTATGACCTTACCCCTTCCAGAAATGTAACCACCTTCATCTCCTCTAAAATCAATTGGCCTTCCATCAATCCTTTCAAAGTTCTAGAGTAGTGACCTATTACTTGTCATGTGCCTAGAACAGCCACTGTTAATGATCTAGATATTCATGTTTGTCTTGAGCTGTCCTTGCACAAAGAAAATGATTAGTTACATTTGGAAACACAAGCCTTACTTGTCTTGGGCTCACTAAGAGAAAAAATGGTAATGCAACAGTAAGGGATCCTATAGTAGTGCTATGAGAATCTTGAGCTATTGTTGATATAGAACATCCAGTCACTTAGTTTTTTTTGACTTCCATACCACCTTTGGAAGTTTGGACTTGACCTTTAACACTTCAGAAGCTTTTGAGACTTTGGAACCTTTGTCCTCTTCCTCATGGGAAGATTACCATTGGAACCAAATGGGTGTTTAGGAACAAGAAGGATGATAGAGGCATTATCATCAAGAATAAAGCTAGACTAGTTGTTCAAGGATACACACAAGTAAAAGGAATTGACTACACTAATGTCTTTGTTCCTGTAGCAAGACTGGAAGCTGTAGGATATTCTTGGCATTTGTTGTATCCAAGAACTTCAAGGTCTATCAACTTGATGTCAAGTGTGCTTTTCTGTATGGGGTGATTGATGAAGAGGTGTATGTCAAACAACCACCTGGTTTTGCAGATCCTGATCATCCTGATTATGTCTGCAAGCTTGATAAGGCTCTTTATGGGTTGCACCAATCACCAAGGAAGTTGTATGAGACTCTATCCTAGTATCTCTCCATGCATGGATATAGAAGGGGTACTATATATGGAACTCTCTTCATCAAAGGGCAGGGAAACGACTTAATGCTAGTTCAAGTGTATGTAGATGACATCATCTTGGTTCAAATAATCCAAGGCTCTACAAAGACTTTGAGAAGCTGACAAAGGACAGATTTGAAATGAGTGCCATGGGGGAACTCAATTTCTTTCTGGGAATTCAAGTGAAGCAAGTTGAAGATGGCATCTTTATTAGTCAGTCAAAGTATGTTCAAGACATACATAAGAGATTCAACATGACTGATTGTAAGATTGCTAAGACACCCATAGCAAGAAACCACTCCCTTGGGCCTGATATTGAGGGGGAGTGTGTGGATGAACACCTTTACAGGGCTATGATTGCGTCTCTTATGTATCTTACAGCTAGCAGGCCTGATATCATGTTTGCTACATGTATTTGTGCAAGATATCAAGCCAACCCAAAGATGTCTCACCTTATCACTGTCAAAAGGATTCTAAGATACCTCAAAGGTGTTTCAAAAATTGGTCTGTGGTATCCTAAGAATATCGACTTCAATTAGTATGCTTATACAGATAGTGATTATGGTGGTTGAAAAATGACTGCAAAGTCTACATCTGGGGGATGTCAGTTTCTTGGTGGAAGGGTTGTCTCATGGCAATGCAAGAAACAATCATGTGTCTCTGCATCAACTACTAAAGCTGAATACATTGCTGGTGCAAGCTGCTGTGTTCAAGTGCTTTGGATTTAAAATCAGATGCTTGACTATGGATTAAACTTCAAGGAGACTCTCATTCACATAGACAACAATAGTGTTATCTGTATCACAAAGAATCCTGTGCGGCACTCAAGAACAAAACACATCAATATCAGGTATCATTTAATTAGAGATAACTTTGAAAAGGGATTAATTAAACTAGTTAAAGTTACCACAAGTGAACAATATGCTGATCTGTTTACCAAAGCCTTTGATGAATAGATATATAAGTATATTATATCAGCTATTGGGATGATTAACTTTGAGTAGCTTTTTCTTAAAACTAATTCATATTATTTCTTAAAATCTTTGTGTCCTAAGTTGTCTAGTTTATCACCTTTTTAGCTCATGTTTTCTTTGGGTAAAAATCTTTTGAAGACTTTCCTTAGATTATTGAAAAATCTTGATCCTTCGAAAGATATGATTTTATCTTCGGAAGAAACTTATGCCTTCAAAACAAATAACTACCTAAGTAATTTTCGTTCGGAAGAAATTTTTGAAATTCTTCCGAAGCTTGAAACCTGCCTTAGGTACTTATATGTTTTCAAGGACATTTTCTTCTGAAGCAAATTAACTCTTGAAAGCTTTGTTTTGTTGAACAAAATATCCAAGTCTTAATTTTCTTCCATAGCAAATTTTTCAAAACACTTAGGAAATTCTTCCGAAGCTATTTTGGCTTCGAAAGCTTTTTCATTAAACTTCTGAAGACAATTTACTTTCGTAAGCTTTTTTGACTTCCAAGAAAACTACTTTTGAGCAAAAAGCAAACTACTTTTTTAGAAGTGGGACTGACATACGGATTTCAAAGTTTATCCCCTTTCATTAACTTTGTCTTAAATCCTTTTCACATATAAACCCAATGGTTCCCCCTCTTTCTATCATCTTCATCTTCCTCCAAACCTAAATTCTCAAATTTTTCTCTAAAACCGCCTTCGTTCATCTTTCCTTCACCTTTAATCTTTCTAAAATGGCCAACCTTAACTGAAGAAATAACCCAGATTTCTCCATGCAGTTACACAGGCATTACAACCAAGTTGCTATGTTACACTCTGAGAAAGATCGTCACTTCTTAGAGGTTTGCTGATTCTTGACTTTGTCTAACTACTTCACCTCCCTTACCATTGATCCTGTTCTTTAGGAGGATCATTTGCTTGATTTCTGGAAAACCTGTTAAGAGGTTGTTCTAGATGGGGAGAAGCCATTGTCTGCTACAGTGTAGGGGAGGAAAATCTTCATCACTCCATCTATCATAAATGCTCATTTACAACTAGATGATGAGAAAGGTGAGTTGTCCTTTTCAAAAGAAGTTGTTAACCAGTCCTTCTAGCAGATGGGCTATGAAGGGGATTTCTCTATAAAGACATTCAGAAAGGGAGGTCTCATCCCAGTGGAAGTACTTACTACATGTGGTCATCCACAGCTTATCCAACAAGCATGGGGGTTGGGACCAGATTTCTGAAGATCTCTCCATCATAGTGCATGGATGGTTTAGGGGGTCAAGTTCAGGTACTCTCAATTTGTTTATACAAATCTACTTGCTAACTTGAACTCCTTAGAGCATTACATGTTTCCTAGATATGTTCAATACATTATCAATTATGAACTGGGCTCACAGTTGAGGGAAACAGGTAATGTTCTTAAATTAGGACAAATGAAACCCGACATCTTTAAAATTTTGAAGAAACCAACTGTTGGCTTCTCAGGGGTAGAAACAGCCCTGGTCTCAAAAATGTTAGAGCTCATTGCTCAAGGTGACAACCTAGAACACAAGCTAGTGTTCAACCCACACCTTCACATCTCAACCACCAAAACAACCACAAATCACCCTCACCTAAAAAGCAAATCCAAACAAACCCTTGATCAACTATTGAGTCTGTGCAGGTCCCCATATACTCACCCATATAGGTGGAAGTGGATACTGGAGATCCCTACTTCTCCTGAGGAGCAAACCACTCCTAATAATTCAAAGATCAGTGCTGAGGTTCCTCATGCTCAGCTTGATAAGCTCATACCCAACTACCTTAAGCCTTCACTCTGAGTCTCAACACTCAATGAACAACTTTTAGGGGATAGCTACCATCCCGAGCCTTTAGACTTAAACCATCCCCTTCCCAACCTTGACTTCTATACTGATGAGGGCTTAGGTTTTAGTGAGTATCATGAGTCTCTGTATTCCTCCCCTACTCAAAGAAAGATGAGTGCTCCTAATTCACCTGAGTCTAGCCCACATCAGTCACCTATCACTAAGGTGGATCCTTCGGAACTTGTTCAGGAGATCCATATGGAAGAGGCTCTCATTTCAGCAAGTGATTGCATCATTCAATCTCAACCATGGCAACTCAGCCCATTGGTACTTCAACTGAAGCTGTCTTTGAGCAGAGGAAATCCAGCAGCCAAGAACTCCATGCTGGTGGTGAGAGAGAAGATTTAGGTTGCATTCTCTCATCCCCCAATGATTCTTCTGATGAAGAAGAGGGGAATATCAGGCTAAAGGTGCAAAAACTATCAAAACATGCACCTACTTAATCTCAAAGGTTAGTCACCTTGATCTCAGGTGACTACCCTGCAAAACAAGGTCAATGATCAGCAACTTAAGATTTCTTATCTTAGGGAAAACTAGCTGGAGACCTCTAAGAAGAGCTCAACCAGGAACACAAGAACCTGTGAATGTGGTTTACCTAACCTCTAGCTTATCTATGCAAGTGGATGATGCTACCAAAAAGGGGGGACAAAGTCATCACAAACATAGAACCTGGGAGTTCTTCATAGAGTATGGACATTGAAGACTCACCATCTTCACTTGCAACTGTCCATACTTAGCAACTTTCTCAAGTTCACATTGATGTGGACTCTATAGACTCTTTCATTCAAAGTATTTTGAGGAAGGAATACCAAGGGCAATGTCATACCACCAACTTTAAATCACATTACAGGGTGGATGTATGATGAAAATAGAAGAGCCCTTATCATTCAAAGAGTTCAAGGCAGCAAGAAGTCTTCAAGTTTTAGACTTTGAACTTCAATGAAAGTCTTGACCTTGTTAGCATGCCACTTGTCAACCAAAGCCAATCTAGACAGACTGATAGCCTGGCTCAAAGGATTCAAGATAGGATCACTATAGAGTTCAGTTTCAGAAGAAGACTAAGGCAATTAGGCAATATCATTGGTCAACTGGATGTTGAGCCAGACCCTAAGATTAGTTTCATAGGGGAAACCTTGACTGAAAGTCCAATGGTAGAACCTGAGAGCCCTGTCTCACCATCGACTGCTATAGAGGTTCATTCCCTTGATGAGACACCTGCTAGTGAAGGTGCATCTCAACCTCTCTCTGGCAGGAGCTTGGAAGCTAGAGCTTGGATGCTACACCAAGCAATGAAGGCCAAAGTTCTCTCCACCCTGAGTCACAAAGGTCTGTGAGTGACAAAGGAAAAATAAAAAGAACTTCTGAGGAGATAGAGAAGGAGGAGAGAGAGAGGAAAAAGGAAGATAAGGGGAGAAAGTTCCTCTACTAGGTCTGCAAGAATAATGGAAGCTGCTATCAGGGCTGCTCCCAGGCCAAACACTCAGGATGATGAGTTGAGGGCAGTCAGGATCAACTACTTGCATACTAGGAACTGTGACATTGATAATATCATCTCCCTCCCCTTAGATGAATTAAATGAAATGGCTGACATGGAATTGTCCAAGGAAAGAAAAGAGGCAGAGGATGCAAAATTAGTTCTTCAAATGAAAGAAGAAAGAAGACAAAAAAGACTCTACAAGCATGTGCCTAGTCTCTTCCTAGTTCAAGAAAGTCTTGTACAAGAGGATGTGGTTCCACAAGAACCTCAGGTAGACAAAGAAAAAGATAGGATCAACATGATCAACTACCTGAGTGCCACAGGCCTCTATCAGGCTAATGCACTTCTTCCCTTACCCTTTGATTACATTGAGTTTGAGTACCTCAAACAACTTGAACTTGAGATAGTCAAAGAAAGAAAGATCACTAAGAGGAAGTTAAGGGAAGAGGCTGCAAAATCAAAATCTATCATCCAGAAAGGCATGAAGAAGTCTGCCGATAAGTAGAGGATAATGAGCTTCTTGAAGGTGTATGGATTCTTGGGAGGGAAACTTGGTCCTATGTCTCTGTCCACCATGGATCAGCACATCAGGTGATCATGTAGAAGATTTAAAGAGGTGAACTTCTTGACTTACACTCCCCACCAAGTTAGGTCCCTCAGGAAGTGGAGATTAAGGTCGAACCATATGAGACAACACAACTTGAATCTCCTGTTGAGCCTCGATAAGCTTCCACTTCTGATCCACTGTAGGGTTCTATTCCCTCTCAATCTAAACCTATGAGAGAGGAAGACCCAACTGAGAATGACAAAGAAGATCAATTAGGTGCTGTAGGCCAGTCTTCTCAGTTAATATGGTTAAAGATGAGAAAAAGGATGGCTTCCAGACCAAAGCCACAGAAGAAGAGAAGAAAGAAGCATCCATCTCCAAACCTCAGGATGAGTCAGAATATCCGAGGATGTGCAACTAGAGGATGCTCCATCGACTCTAATTCCAATAGCTCCTCTAGTATCAGGAAGACCCATCTTGTCCTATACATACACTACAAATCCAGAAAGATGACATGTCATCAGAGATCATGTTAAATCTGCCTCTTCATGATCTCTTTGACATGAGAAAACATTTTGAGAGTCTGAGTGATCCTGATCATCATATGAAAAAAATGGATGATTATCATCATGATGAGGACTGTAAATATCTAAGTCTTCAAGTGTTTTGGTAGCATCAATCCAAGGGGAGTTTGTAAGGTTTAATATAAGGCTCATGCAACCCAAACACCCAAAGTCTCTCCTGCATGCATGCACAAGTGTACTGAAATGGAATGCTTCGGAAGTTTCACACCCAGCATCAGAAAAATATTCTAAGCGTGAAATCTTTCGAATCCAAGACCAATATCTTCCAAAGCCAAACGTGAAATCTTCCGAAGCTTTAGAGACAAGTCTTTCGAAGCCAACACTTGAACACAGATTTCTTCCAAGACTTTTGAACACATGCTTTATTTGATGTACCTTTTTTATAAGCTGGACCCCTTTCTGCTGCAACTTTGATAAGACACAAGCTTTACATAAGTTAGTGAAAGGTCCATGCTTTTGGTAACTGTACATCGAGGTCTTGAGTCTGTAACTTTCTATTTTTTGTACTTAATCCTTTTTGTAATATATTAGGATATGAGCTATGGTATGTCATAGTCACTAGCCAAAAGACAATCTGTCTTTTGACTTTACATTGATTTTGTTGTTGTCTAGATCATGTATCTAGCTAGACTTCAAAGTATGGCCGGCTGTAGGTTGTAGCATGTATCTCTGGTCCTTTGTATCTTATACCATTGCTTTTGTAACACTTGTAAGGAACTAGAGAGCAATATACATCAAGCTTGAAAACCAACTACTTGTGTTATTCTTGTTCTGTCTCTCATACTTGGGTTCTTAAGCTCTCACTAAAACTGGTTTCTTGTTCCCTATTTGATCTGTTAAGTGTTATTGCACACTCTCCTCTTTCTGTTGTTGTGTTGTAAGCATGTACCATTCAATAGTCCTGCAAATATACAATCATTAGGATTCAATATTACCACTAAAAAGTACTTGTTAGAGGGATAATATATGTCAACATAAATGTGACATCCTAAGTATATGACGTGCCAAAATTATTTTATTTTATTAGTATAGATTGAAGTTGTAATTTAAGCCTTAATAATGCATACTTGTCAATATTTGGAGTTTGTTCAAATAATTCAGTATAAGTTAAGGATGTTTAATTTTATTTTTGATACCATAATTTTATATTTTACATTTTGATTTTGAATTTGGATTGCACACTCTCCTCTTAGTGGGTGAATAGTAACTCAATTCATTTAGGGTTTGATGTGAGACTATTTTGGGTAGATCTTTTTTAATTTTATTTTTATTTTAAAGCTTCTAATTGTTTAAAGAAACTTAAGTATGACGAGAAACGATTATAAACAAACAAGAAATTGGGCATGGTGGCCACATGCTTCCCTTCTCACCTAAGTGGCTGTGATTTCGGATCACTGCTTTTGTTGGTTGCCTTTACTTACTCTTTCTTTTTAAGTTTACCATACATAACTTGATGCAATTCAAATAAAGAAGAAGAAGATTCTAGAGAGAGAGAAGATAACTCCTGATTTCATTGCATACCCGAAATGTTCTTACAACAGCCGTATAATGACTAACGACTTACTACAAGAATTACAAGATAAGTCCTTCAACTAAAAACATGACACAAAGAAACCCTTTAACCTAATTTTAACATATCAATACCCCCATTAAGAGTCTTCTTGTCCCCCAAGAAGTAAAATATGGGAAGCGTAGCTACATATCAGTCAAAAACTCCCACGTGGCATCAGTTGGCGTGAATTGGTCCACTGCACCAAACTTGCACAACGCTCGATTATGACGCTTAACCATTCGACGATCCAAAACAGGCTTGTGAAGTTAAATGGAAGCGAGAATCAATAGGAATAGGGATTAAAGTAGAGGGTGGGCTGAAGCCTTCTTCAATAGCAAGACATGGAATGTAGAATGAAGTTGAATTCACGTGGCAGATCCAAGCGATAAGCAACTTCACCACTTTCTACAACAACAAAAAAAGGCCAAAATATTTAGGATTAAGTTTAGATGTTTGTGAGCGCGAGCAGAGTTCTGCATATAAGGCTGTAAAACGAAAGTATACCCAATTTCCCACACAAAAGAATGTTTGGAGTGGTGCTTATCTAACTGTGGTTTCATTCGATTCTGAGCCTTGAACAAATATTGAAGATGAAGCTGAATCATAGCTTCATGAGATTGCCATACAGAGTCATTGGTAGGATCAGTGGATTAGAGAATTAGAAGGAACATATGTAAATGCTCGTGGTGTATCATAACCCATACATGGCACGAAAGGAGTCATATGAATAGAGGAATGGAATGAAGTGTTGTACCACCACTCTACCAGAGCTAACCAATTGACCCAAGAATTCATCCTATCCATCACCATATAACGTAATAGCTCTCAATGCATCAATTGACCACCTCCGTTGGGTCATCTGATTGGCGGTGAAAAGCAGTCGACAAAGCTTGGGTTGAATTCCCAATAAAGACAAAAAGTGCTGCTAGAAATGACTCAAAAAATGGGATCTCTGTAAGAAAAATGGATGAAGGATAGCATGTAACTTATAAACCACATCCATGAAAACCTGAACAACATCTTCGTTGTATAAGGATGCCTTAAAGCAATCAAATGGCGATATTTCGTTAGCCGATCAACAACCACAAAAATGGTACCTTTACCCTGAGAAATGGGTAATCCACCAATAAAATCCATAGACAATTCGTCAAAAACAGCATGAGGAATTGGAAGAGGTTGTGAAATCCGGGAGAAGTCACATTTTCTAACTTAGCTTGCTGACAAGTATCACATTGCCTTATGAATTGACGAATCAGCTTAGTAATTCCCTTTCAATAAAACACAGTTCTTACCCGCTGAGTAGTGACATGCACCCCTGAATGACACCAGTAGGCGAAGAATGGAAAGAAGAATGATATCAAGACGCAATTGAGTATCAGTTCCTACCACTAATCTGCCTTTTCGACTCAACAAGGACCCATCCCAAGTATAATGTGAAATATGTGTGTTTCCAGACAAAGACTGAATAATGTGCATAATAGTCTCATCAGCATGCCAACTTGAAACAATGAGTTGTAACAAAAGAGGTTCCACTATGGAAATATGCAGAGTAAAAACAGTGGTACCTTGCACACGAGATAGGGCTTCATCAGCCTTATTTTCTTTGCCATGCTTATGCACAATTTCATAGTCGTAGTTCATTAGTTGGCCAACCAAGTATGTTAAAGTGGAGTAGTAAATCTTTTGCCCAAGTAAATACTTGAGACTTTGTTGATCAGTTCTAATAATGAAATGCCCGGCATAAGGTAATGATCCCAGTGCTTAACAGCCATTAAAATGGCTAATAACTCATTCTCATAAACAGAAAGTGTTTATTGTTTGGCTGATAAAGATTTGTTGATAAAGGCAATAGGATGGTGCTCCTGCATTAGTACCACACCTAGCCCTCCATTGGAAGCATCTGTTTCCATAATGAAAGATTTAGAAAAATCCGGGAGAGCTAACACTAGGGCTGAAGTAAGTGCCACCTTAAGTTTGTCAAATGCTTCCTGGGCCAATTCATTCCACATAAAGCTATCTTTTTTAAGCAGATCATGAAGGGGTCGAGCAATAATCCCAAAAGCCTTAATGAAGCACCTATAGTACCCCGCAAGACCAAGAAATCCCCTGAGTTGTTTGAGAGTTGTAGGCATAGGCCAATCATGAATGGAGCAATCTTAGTAGGATTAGTATGTACCCCTTGACCTGAAATCACATAACCCAAGTATCCCATTGCCAACCCTCCAAAAGAGCACTTTGACTTTTTGACATACAACTTATTGGTACGCAACATGTAAACACTTGATGTAGGTGAGAAAGGTGTTGAGATATGGACTTACTATATACCAAAATATCATTGAAAAAACAGCACACATTTCCGCAATAAAGGCTTAATACATGATTCATCAAGCCTGAAAGTTGTTGGAGCATTAGTAAGGGCCAAAAGGCATTAAAAGAACTCATAGGGCCTTATGAGGTTCTAAATGTCGTTTTATAAATGTCATCTTCAAACATTTTAACTTGATGATAGCTCGATCTCAAGTCAAGTTTGAAAAAATAGCGACTGGCCCAATTCATCTAACAGTTCTTCACTAAGAGGAATTGGAAACTTATTTTTAACCTGACATCATTCAGCTTCCTATAATCCATGCACATACGTCGTTGCCGTCATTCTTCTTAACGAGAAAAAATGGTGGTGCAAATCCACTTGGCTATCTCTAATAATACCTGCTTCTTAAGTTCTGTGTCGTTTTTCAATGACATCTTTCTGACCAACAAAGATATCGATAAGGTTTTGACACACCGGACCACTACCTTCCTTCAGAATAATGCGGTGATCGAATGCTCTAGAAGGTGGAAGTGAAGTAGGAATAGCAAAATGTCTTGAAAATGGTTGTAAAAGTTCATCTAACGGCTATCAGATTGGGTCTGCAATACTTTTGAACCATAAGCTTTAACTTCATTATCAACAGCTACATGCAAACTACAAATTTGTGGAGAGACATCATTGTGTTTTTGAAAAATTTTATGCAGCTTTTCCACCGAGCAAAATGAGACCTTGTTATCCGCCAATCCTTAAGTTCAAAGGATTATCTTCTAACATGAATTTCTTAGTCATGTTACTAAAATTCCATAAGATATCATTAAAGGCAATAACCACTATACCCCTAAACGGATATCATAATTCTCAAGAGGAATTAAGAGCACTTCTGTAGTGAACCATTTTCCCTACATACCACCATTGAAATTTGGACAACACTGCGTGCTGATAACTGTTTCACATCAGCTACACTGACCTTAATGGCTTGATGTCTTGAACAGTGCACTGAAAACTTCTTGGCAAGTTTGATCGATTAAAATTGCGAGTCGAGCCTGAAATCAATTAATATATGTAATTGTCTGGTTCCCGTTCCATCCTGAACTCACATAGTTGCAAACGAGTGACTGCTGTTGGCCAAAAGAACCAATGAGCCAAGATCAAAAAAAACCTCTAAGTCCCAATGTACACAACAACTGCTGAAAGCCTCATCAGCGTTTGACAAGTGTGAAACTAAACAGCTGAGATCAAAGTGCTGAAGACTTCAAAACTGAAGAACTAAAGTGTGAAGTACAACAGCTGAAGACACAAGTGCGGAAGCTGAAAGACTAAGTGCTGAGTACAAACAGCTGAAGAACACAAGTGCTGAAGCTGAAAGACCAAGTACTGAAGTACAACAGCTGAAGAACACAAGTGCTGAAGCTGAAGACCAAAGTACTGAAGTACAACAGCTGAAGAGTTTACAAGTGCTGAAGATCAACAACTGATGTACAAAGTCTGAAGACAAAGACTGAAGACATCAGCTGATGATATCTACTGAAGTCATCAGCTGATGAAACACCTGAAGGTCAAAGTCTGAAGATCAAGTACTGAAGCCTCATAGTTTGTCACAACTGCTGAGTACTTCTTCAGTAGTTGTGATATCAGTAGTTTTATATTTTAGTTTCGGTAGTTTTATATTTCAGTAGTTTTGTAGAACGACTGAAGAGCTTGTTCTTCAGTCGTTGTAGTATCAGTAGTTTTATATTCTGTACTTAAACACTCTGATATGTTCTCAGTAGTTGTGAACATTTCAGTAGTTTGTTAAGGTAGTTATTTTTTGTATTAGATCTGCCAGTTGTCACTTCCGTGATAACAGCAGTGATTGTTGCACTCTATATAAGGAGTGACAACCTATTGTAATATTGGGGATGAATGAAAATGTATTGAATGATTTGATTAGAAACATTCCATATCTATAAACATTCCTTGAATCAGAATATATTCTCTCGCTATAACCGTATGTGCTCTTAATGCATACAAGCATCGACTTCTTGCTATAATTCGTCTAATTCCTATTCTTATTCCGCTGCCTTGAACTCTAATACATCAACTTGTGATGCTGATCCGTCAAATGTATCAGAGCAGGTTAATCATTGTTCGATTAATAATTGATCATTGAAACTGCTATTCAAGATCTAAGTTTGATTGAATTAGCTTTTGTTTTGCAAGAAAACGGTTATAGAGATTGAATTTTCTGTATTTCTGGTCATCCATCCTGAGATCTTCTCTTGGTTTTCATTGATTTTGTTGTGGTCTGTGTAAAACTTTTAAAAGCTTGAATTAAATTGTTTCTGAACTGAAAATGACTACTCCCTCCAATGATCCTCACAATACTAGTTCTCAACCAAGCCACCAATGTGGTTAGGAATGAGTATAACATATGGCAAAGACGAATGCTCCATCACCTGTCTGTTAACAGCGCAGGTTGTTGGACATCAGTGGTACATGGTCCACACAAGCCTATGGTGAATAACCCGGAAACCAATCAAATGGTTCGAAGAGGAGGGGGAGCAATACTCAGATGAGGATAAGAAGTTGCTTGAAATTGATGCAAAAGCCCATGGAATTTGGCCATGGCACTGCCAAATGAAATCTATTCTGGGCTAATGCATCATGAAACTGCCCATGACCTCTGGAATGCCTTGAAAGAAACAATTTGGAGGAACAGATGAGGTCTTGGCAAATAATAGAGAAATTCTTGCCCAACAATATGAGACATTCTCTCATAGAAAGGGTGAGACACTGACTCAAACAATATGAGCGTTCTCTTGTTTGATCTCTGAACTAAAAATGGTCAACTTGAGTACACAAATATCCAGATGAATAACAGATTCTCAGATCATGCCTGAGAGATGGGAACATATACTATTGTCCTACGCTCCAGTGCAAGTTTGGACAAACTATCTCTCCACCCAACTCCATGGGAAACTGCTCACGTTTGAGAGAGAGATAGAACAGAAGAGAAAGCTGTCTTCATCTGGAAAGCTCACTGAAGACTTTGTACCAGGCAACACTTCCTTGGTGGGTCATGAGTCAGAATATGCTTCATCTGAATGCCAGTATGATGAGCATATTAACTTCTCTTCAAGCACTTCTGATTCTGCATTTGTGAGTGTGATGGTCAGTTTACTGGGTGTAATAATGACAATTTATGCTTCATTATGGATGATCTCAAGGGGATTGCTGATGACGACTTAGAAGAGATGGATATTTTGAGCCAAATGGCCCTGATAAATATCAGATCTCAGAAGTTCTATAAAAGAACTGGAAGAAATTCCCAGGACTCTCTCGCAAACCAAAGTTGGTGTTGACAAGAGCAAGTTGAGGTGTCACAAATGCCAAAGGCTTGGACACTTTGCAAGAGAGTGTAGATCAACTGGATCTACTCCACTGCACCCTGTGACTTTCCTGGCAATAGTCAACAACACAGAGGGCACATCCTGTCACTTCTAGTCTCATCCTCAACAACAATCTCCGGCATATTTTGTTCCTCAGGGTCAAATGCCATATCCGTACCCTTGTTATTACATGCCACAGTCAAATCAAGTTCAAGTTTCTATGGCACCACAACCTCATGCTACCAGAACCTCAGCCATCCAAGTCTCATCAACAACCTCAACCTCAACAACACAGCTTCTTCACCCAGGAGTTGTTGACTGGAGCAGTTTACCAAATGACATGTCTGGTCATGACCAACTGTTCTCAGGTGCTGGTCAGCATGGTGGTGACAGTCCTTTTGGGAATCTAGCTCTTATGGCTTTGGAGTCTGCTGATACTTCATTTTCTAATGCCTCTACACCTCAGGTATCACAGGTATCCTCTGAGGCAAAAGCCAAATTATGTTCTGAACCATGCATAGCAGCATTTGCTTCCATTAGAGAAGCAAATGTAGCTCTAATTAATAAGAACATTGAGCTAGAACAAATAATTTCCAAAAACAAAGCTGAGTTTGAGTCTGTGCTTAAAGATAAAAATGATGAGATTTATAAAATGAATTGCCAAATAATTGATGATAAGGCTAGAGAAGAGGTACTTCTAGAGAAGTACAAAGATCTCAAAGAAACCCTTGCAGTTACCAGGTAGAGTGTGATAGATGGGTAATCATGCAAAGGTTTTGAAATGCTTCTTAGTAAGAAATCTGCTTCCAATGTGAAGTTTGGAATTGGTTACAATCACACTGCTCCACCTACAGATTTACCCAAGAGCAGAGGAAGAATCTGATGGTGAGAGTGATAACCAATCCATCACATCATGTGATCTACCTTCTGATACAGCACAATCAGAAGTAGCAGTCAGCATCAAGCCCTCTTTGAACCTATCAGCTGATGTTGATGGTTCAAATGCTGACACTCACATGATTAATGAGTTGATCAACTCAGGAGTTAATTCTGAAGGTCCTGAAAGGACCAGAGAGCAGGATTTAACACCTGAAGTTCAAACTTCAACTGCTGTCAGTACTGAAGAGAAGAAAACTGCCAGTAGAAAGAGTTTGAAGACTACTAAAGAGGCAGTCAAGAAAGCAAACAATGCTTCCAAAGCATGAAGAACAAGTCTTCAGTTGCTTCACCCTCTTTAGTTGATGATCAACCTAAGATGAAGAAGAAACCATGTGAAGTATGTGGTTGTTCAATCATCTTACAGATGATTGTTGGTACAAAAGAGGTTCCAAACTCAAACAAAAAGAAGAAATTAATGAGAAAATGGTAAAAAATGAAAATGAGTTTGAGACCACATTTGTATCAGCAACATCAAATCCTGTAACCCTTAAGTCCTCAAAGAAATCCAAAGGAAGGGGTTAAACAGGTGACAGCTGAGAATGCTCAGAAGAAGAAGGTGCAACATAGGAACTATCAAACTCCACTGGCAATATGTCTGATGAGCTGAAAGCTTTATCACAAAATCAGACACAGCAGGTTATGATGGTTAAAATCTATTGGGTAGAGTTAACCAACTAGATGCCTATGTTGAAACCACAGAAAAGGAGGTCCAAGCCAAAGGACTCCTCTTCTACACCATCTTCTTCCTCTCAGGCTGTGGTTTCAGATAAACCTATTAGTTTACCATCTATGATGAGACCAGGCCCAAAACAAAAGGTTTGGGTCTAAAACTAACTGATTGTTTATTATTGCAGGGTTCTTAACATGCCAAAGTAGCATCTGGTATGTAGACA
This sequence comes from Flaveria trinervia, assembly GCA_025506515.1. Classification (NCBI taxonomy): domain Eukaryota; kingdom Viridiplantae; phylum Streptophyta; class Magnoliopsida; order Asterales; family Asteraceae; genus Flaveria; species Flaveria trinervia. Next base: position 16,780,324 of record CM046452.1, on the reverse strand, counting down.
GTGGGGGATCTATGCACATGACTGGGAATAGCTCTCTTCTTCATGACTACTCTCAAGGAAAGAAGGGATTTGTTTCTTTTGGCAATGATGCTAGGGGTTACATCATTGGTAAGGGCTTTGTCTCCAATGGAGAAATCAAATTTGATGATGTTAATCATGTGGAAAATCTCAAGTACAATCTCTTGAGTGTCAGTCAAATGTGTGATAAAGGCCATGTTGCTCTTTTCACCAGTCAAAACTGTAGGATTCTGTCATCCAAAGTTTTGCACTTGATTGACAAGGTGTTGGATGATCACACTCTCCTGAGAGCCACAGGACAGGAAGAGTGTATGCTTAGATCTTTCATGAAAATAGATCTCAAAGGCAATCCTTGCCTATTTTCCAAAAGCCTCTTCTCAAGAATCTAAACTGTGGCACATAAGGCTCGTCATGTTAATCTCAAAAACATGAATCAGCTTACCCACAATAGTTTAGTCAGAGGCTTACCAATAAAGGAGTTCCACTGTGATGAAACCTTCACTGCCTGTTTAAAAGGAAAACAACACAAAGTCTCATTTCCTCCTATTGAAGTGCCTAAGTCCACTGCCTGCTTGCAATTACTGCATATGGATCTATTTGGTCCTGTGAGAGTAATGAGCATGGCAAAGAAGAAATACTGTCTGGTAATTGTGGATGATTACTCCAGATTTGTATGGACTTTCTTTCTACATTCAAAGGATGAGGCTGCTCAGAAGATTATTCACTTGTGTGTATATTGAGAAGCAGTATTCCCTTCTAGTCAAGTGTATTAGAGTGACAATGGAACTGAATTCAGAAATCATACACTTGATGACTTCTATCTTTCAAAGGGAATCAAAAAGGCAGTTTAGCATTCAAGGACTCCAGAACAAATGGAGTAGTGGAGAGAAAGAACAGGACCCTCATTGAAGCTGCAAGGTCCATGTGGCTGACTCAGGTTTGCCACTGACCTTTTGGGCTGAAGCTGTCAACACAGCTTGCTATGTGCAAAATAGAGTTTTAGTAAATCAGAGGTTGATGAAGACTCCATATGAAGTTCTCCATCATTTGGCTCCTCCGATTTCATTTTTCAAAGCATTTGGGTGTCCCTGTTTCATTCTCAACACAAAGGATCAACTCCATAAATTTGATCCTAAGGTGGATGCAGGGTATTTTGGGGTTATTATCTACTTGCAAGGCATACAGAGTCTTCAACTGCAGAACAAAGATGGTGAAGAAACTCTACATGTTAAGTTCAATGAATCTCCAAAGGACAAGATTCCACAAAGCCCTGTGGAGTTATTTGATTGGGACATACTGCAATATGTTCCTTATCAAACTCCTGCTGTTGCTCCTGTCAACAGTCACCACCTGGTGGTACTGCTGATGATGATGATGATTGCAGTACTCACCTCTTCAGGTTTAGTGATCAGCTGCCTGATTCAGCTAGACCTGATGTCCTGTAGCTCCAGTAGCACCATCCACAACAAATGCTGATGAGATCTCTTCGAATTCAACTTCCTTTGAATTACCATCCACTGATTGGTTTCAAGGAAATGATTCACCATCACCATCTGTTACTGCTGAGCCTGCTACAAACACTTGCACAGATCTCATTGTGTATCAAGATCTGAAGATCACCCTATGTCTCAAATCATTGGTGATATCACTGCTGGAGTATCAACAAGAAGTCAATTGTCAAATTTCTGCTTCTATGCTCTCTCATCAGTCAGCAAGAGCCAAAGAATTGTCACATTGCTTTAAAGTACAATGGATGGGTTGATGCCATGCAGCTTGAGCTTCTTCAGTTCAAGAAACAGCAAGTGTGGGAATGGTTCCTCTACCTCCAGGTAAGTGTGCAATAGGCACTAAATGGGGGTTTAGGAACAAAAACTGATGAAAATGGGCTTATTGTTAAGAACAAGGCCAGACTGGTGTTCAGGGGTTTGCACAAGAAGAAGGTATTGATTATGATGAAACCTTTGCCCTGTAGCCAGACTGGAAGCAATTCGATTGTTTTTAGCTTATGCTGCCTATCAAAACCTTAAAGTTTTTCAAATGGATGTCAAAAGTGCATTTTTGTATGGAAAAATTAAAGAAGAGGTTTATGCATGTCAACCTCCAGGCTTTGAGGACAATAAACATCCTAATTGGGTGGTATAAGCTTGATAAGGCTCTTTATGGGTTAAACAAGCTCCTAGAGCCTGGTATGAGACATTATCAAACTTTCTTCTGGAAAACAATTTCACTAGAGGCTCCATAGATAAGACTTTATTCATTAAGAAAGCTAGGCAGCATAATCTACTTGTTCAAATTTATGTAGATGATATCATTTTTGCATCCTCTGATCCAAAGTTGTGTGATGCCTTTACAAAGTTGATGCAACAGAAGTTTGAAATGAGTGCCATGGGAGAATTACAGTTCTTTCTGGGGTTGCAAATCAAACAAAAGGCTGATGGAATTTTCATTCATCAGTCCAAATACACAAAAGATCTTTGCAAAAGTTTGATTTACAAAACTGTAAGCCCTGTTCTACCCCCTTGTGCAGCACCAACACAACTGGATACAGATAAGAAAGGTAAAGTGGTTGATGAAACACTTACAGATGTATGATTGGGTCCTTGATGTATTAACAGCTTCTAGACAGATATTATGTTTGCTACATGTGTTTGTGCAAGATTTCAGGCTGCACCTAAAGAGTCTCATCTGATTGCAGTCAAGAGGATCTTTAGATATCTGCAAGGCACTCCATCTCTAGGTTTATGGTATTCCACTGGACATTCTGGTAAATTAGTTGCTTTTTCTGACAGTGACTATTCAGGGTGTAAGTTGACCAGGAAATCAACTTCTGGTGGATGTCAATTCCTAGGCAACTACTTGATTTCTTGGCAGAGCAGAAAAAACAGACCTCAGTTGCTACATCAACTGCTGAAGCAGAGTACATTGCAGCTCTAAGTTGTACATCTCAGGTACTCTGGCTTCAAAACCAACTTCTGGATTATGGCATTACAGAGACTAAGACTCCATGCTAATGGATAGTGCTTCAGCTCTTTGCATTGTCAAAAATCCAGTCCAGCACTCTAGGACCAAACATATAGAGATCAGACATCATTTTATAAGGGATTGTTTTGAAAAAGGTCTGATTGATCTAAGTTTGTGCCTAGTGCTGATGAGCTTGCAGACATTTTACTAAGCCTTTGGATAGTTCAACTTTCCAAAACTGGTGTTAGGCTTGGTATGCTGCAGCTAGAATAAGTGACAACTACTGATGATCTTAGTAATAAGTACTGATGATCATAGTAACTATGTCACATATAAGTATGATGAGCTCTTTTACCCTCAGCAGTTTTTATAATACTGAAGGCTAAAAGTCTCACAAGTACTGAAGTACTTCATCTGTTCTAAACTACTGATGTAGTTACAACTACTGATGTAGCTACAACTACTGCAATCAGTAAAAACAGATAAGTACTGATGTCTATGAAACAACTGAAATCAGCCAAAAAGCTGATGAATGTGTTGAGGACAGTATGAAACAGCTGACAAGCTAAGAATTGACGAAAACAGCTGAAGAGAACTTTCTCTTCAGTCGTTTCTACAACTGCTGTTTCATTCTAAACAACTGAAGCAAACCATGTCTTCAGTAGTTTTATAACTACTGATGACTAATACCAAGTCTTAGTGGTTTACAACAGCTGATGACAAAACCACTGTCCTCAGTAGTTTCATAACTACTGATGACAAAACACCAAGTCCTCAGTTGTTTCAATCATCTGAAGTCAAAACCACGGGTTCAGTAGTTTTCTAATCTGATGTCTAACACCACGACTTCAGCTGTTTCAACGTCTGAAAGGATAATACCATGTCAACGGTCGTTTAAAACTACTGATGACTAACACCACATCCTTCGTCGTTTTCTTACCCGTACCCTATAAATACCCCTGACCTAATCTTCAATGCTTCATCTTCTTCAAACCTAACGTTCCTCTCCAAAACTTCCCTCTTCTCAATGGCGTCCATGAAAATTAAACCGCGACACAACTGTGTTGTCTACCTCACTAAATCGCCTATCTGGACTAAGTTCGATACTGCTATCGATCTTATGGTTCAGTCCCATTACAAAAGGCATTTCTTCTGATCCCATACTACATGCCGAATCCCTTCACCATTTTGGATGAACGTTACTATTACCACTGGGGAGAACAACACACCATCTCTCTAGTCGGTCGTAAACAACAAAGAAGTAGTCATCACTCCTGCAATAATCCGCAAAATTCTTCATCTGAATGATGCTAGTTCTCCTGCTGGATATCCGAAGGGCACCACAGATCTATCCTTTGCCCAACATGGATATCAAGGCGATCTCAGTGCCTCCACTATCCTGTAGAAACACTTTAATGACGCTGAGCGCCTAATTTTTCACATGGTGAATGTATGTTTGGCTCCTAAGACTTCGTCTTGGGATCAAATGTCGACAAATGGCAGCAGGTAATGTATTCTATTCTTGAGCAACAACTGCTAAACTTTTCAGAAATAATATTTTCAGAGCTCAAGGATATGGCTCAAAAACTACTGCCAACCGTTGGATACTATATCCACGGTTCATAATGGCCATTCATTACAAACCAGCTTAAGTTGAGGGACACTGTTGTTGGGGAGTCCCTGCTACGGCTGTTCTGCCGGAAGTATACTCCCGCACAACTCTGACCAGACACTAAAAATGGCTGCCAAGCTGCGAAAACCCACGCAGCTGGAACCCACAACCACCACCTCCAAATCAAAAGTCCCCACCAACCCACCAAAGAAACCCAAAACGGCTACTCAGGGAATTGAGTCCCCTGAGGATGCCCTGCACACAAACGCAGGATATATCCACTAGTCCAAACCCCCTAGGGGATACAATGACTCTTCCAGCCATAGCCGCTCAGGCTTCCTCTCAACAGGAGCCTGCAGCAACCACACAAGGGTACCTACATATCTGGGATCTTCCTCACTTGAGGAGATTTCCATTGAAAAGCACCAACCTCCCCAGGTGCACACTGCTTCTATCCCTTCACCCCAAACAACCGCCCCTCACAGCCCAACTTTAATAGTTGCACAAGTGCTGACTCAACTGCACTCCTCACCCCCTCCCCAGAAACCACTTACTACTAGGACAACCTCTACAATTGAGGGGGAGGAACACAGTGCACTTGAGAACCCACAGCACAGGGGTTTAACACTTCTATCTCCTGGTGTAGACAGGGAGCTTAGAATATCTAGTGAGGCTGCCACCTCCTCTGACTCAGCACATGATCAGAATGAGGCTGGTAACATTTCTAAGACCTCACTAGAGGCAATAGCTGATGATGGACACTGTCCTGAGGCTGGAAGTCCCCAGTACCAAGCACAAGGGGCACATGCATCAACTGGTCTACACCCAGTGCATGTAAATCCTGCTCTAAGCAGGAGGTCAGATGATTCAGCTTCGGCTGATGATGACCTGGGCTTTTTCTACGATGTTCTTGCCCAGAACACAATCCTTGAAGAGAAAGTCAGTAGGCTGCAAAACCTACTTGACCAACTCACACAAGGAGAAAGACCATCTGCCTCTACCAACCCACAGATGGCACCTTCACTTGAAGGCTCCCCAAACACTGAGCCACTCCAAACTCAACCACCTGCCTCTGCTTCAGGCCCTATTTCTCAGGAACAGAACCCTCCTGAGCAAATAGGTGTTGTACTTCAAAATTCCCTCCCTCTCATCACACCCATAATCACTGATATTGTGACTAAAGCCATTAATGAGAGGCTTTCCTCAACTTTACAGCCCTTGATTGATGCTGCTGTACAAAAGACTCTTTCTGCGGTACAAACCCCTTCCTCCAATGCATCCAAAAAGGGGGAGAGTACTGCAGTGAAAGAAAAGAAGAGGAAAAGAACAGAGGAAAAGAAGGAAGAGAAGCAAGCCCAAGAGGAGGAGAAAGAAAAGCAACCTCTGCTCACTTACAAGTGAAAGAAAAGTGCTGATGATCATACTGCTGAACACAAATCCTTGGAGGAGCTCGTAAAAGAAGCTGACACTACACACAGCCGATCCATGGATAAAATAATTGAACAACTCTTCAGGTAGGGGTTTGACACAGCCACACTGGATAGTGAGATCAGAAGGTTGGAAGTGCAAGAGATACAAACCCGATGGGCAGGGTATGATGCTCTGGAAAAAGAGAGATTGGAAATAATGATCCGCTTTATTGCAAAATACTTAGGAAGATCGTTAATGGAGATTCGTGCGTGGACCAGGGAGCATTCTGGCTATAGCCACCAGAATCTGTCTGTCTGAGCAATTCAACAAAGGGATTATTGTGGAAGCCCTTTATGAGGCTGGGGCTGGTAAAAGGTTAGAGATGGCTAAACTCACAAAGGCGAAACTAACTACAAAGATGCTGGATCAACCTTCCCTTCCACCCACTCAAACAGAGCCTATCCCTCAAATCTCCAACCAATCTCTAAGCCAAAATCCAAACAGCTTCATTCTCCAAAACCAATTCCTTCACCAACCCAACCATCATCCAGTGATGCACCCAGAAGGAGGAGAAGGGTGCTGAGGATGGAAGAGAAGAAGAAGAGGAGGATGAAGATGATATAGTCTGCCACTCTCTGCTGTTCTAAAGCTACCAAAACCCGAAGTCAACCCATGATCACACCTGACTCTCAAAGGGAAATGGTCAGAGTCAAGATAGAAGAAGAAGAACAGCAGAAACAGCATGATGAGCAACTGTTGAAGATGGTTGACAAGGAATTTCCTCAGTCATCATCTATTCAAGCCATGAAAGGGCATGCTCAAAGGCTGTACACTCTCAGGCACACTTTTCAGTATCAGAAGGAGAGAGTGAGAGTATGGCCAGACCCCAGGGTGAGTTCTAGAATCCATAAAATAACTATTCCACACAGATACAATGGCCAGGTACGAAAAACAATAGATTTTACCATCATGTTGGCGATTGTAGTCTCACCTTGGGAAATCATTGATGAATTCAAGAAAGCTCACCAAGCAAAGAAGACCCCTCAAGCTTTACTAGAAAAAAGATGATTAAGAAGGGGTTGTTATATAAAAAGCTTGAAGACATCCAGAAGAATGAGCTCCAGTTACTCCTTGAAGGCAACCATCCTGATGAATTTGTATATAGGGAGGTAACTACGGTGGAGCTGAAAAATAGCAGGACCATGAAGTACTTATCAGAGTACTATGGTCCAGAGTTCTTCTTCGAAGGGGGAGTAGAAGAACTCTCTCAGGAGGAACAAGTTGTTCTCCTTGAGGCCTATGTTCGAGAGTCATACAGACTCATTATAGGGAAGTAAATCTCATGAATGGGATAACAACTCTGTGTCCAGTTCCCCAAAACAGAGTTCCTCTGCCAAACAAATATCTGAGATTTCTTCCCAGGCCGGAGCTTACATGGGTCATCTTCTCTACTGATCAAGAAGGAAAAAGACCAACATTTTACCAACAATAAGTGGGATAATAAAAATTTAGAGGTTTTGGCTACATTGGTTCAGGGGGAGTTTGTTGGACCAAAAGAACCAATGAGCCAAGATCAAAAACCTCTAAGTCCCACATGGTATCACAACAACTGCTGAAAGCCTCATCAGCAGTTTGACAAGTGCTGAAGACTTCAACAGCTGAAGATCAAGTGCTGAAGACTTCAACAACTGAAGAACTAAAGTGCTGAAGTACAACAGCTGAAGAACACAAGTGCTGAAGCTGAAAGACTAAAGTGCTGAAGTACAACAGCTGAAGAACACAAGTGCTAAAGCTGAAAGACCAAAGTACTGAAGCACAAAGCTGAAGAAACAAGTGCTGAAGCTGAAAGACCAAAGTACTGAAGTACAACAGCTGAAGAGTTTACAAGTGCTGAAGATCAACAACTGATGTACAAAGTCTGAAGACAAAGACTGAAGACATCAGCTGATGATATCTACTGAAGTCATCAGCTGATGAAACACCTGAAGGTCAAAGTCTGAAGATCAAGTACTGAAGCCTCAGTAGTTTGTCACAACTGCTGAAGAGTACTTCTTCAGTAGTTGTGATATCAGTGTTTTATATTTCTAGTTTCAGTAGTTTTATATTCAGTAGTTTTGTAAAACGACTGAAGAGCTTGTTCTTCAGTCGTTGTAGTTCAGTAGTTTTATATTCTGTACTTAACACTCTGATATGTTCTCAGTAGTTGTGAACATTTCAGTAGTTTGTTAAGAGTTAGTATTTTTGTATTAGATCTGCCAGTTGTCACTTTCTGTGATAACAGCAGTGATTGTTGCACTCTATATAAGGAGTGACAACCTATTGTAATATTGGGGATGAATGAATGAATGTATTGAATGATTTGATTAGAAATATTCCATATCTATAACATTCCTTGAATCAGAAATATATTCTCTCGCTATAACCGTATGTGCTCTTAATGCATACAAGCATCGACTTCTTGCTACAATTCGTCTAATTCCTATTCTTATTCCGCTGCCTTGAACTCTAATACATCAAACTTGTGATTGCTGATCCTGTCAACTGCCCATTAAGGCATTCATAGACAATTGATGATCAACATCACGCCCCAATACAGAACATAGATCCTCTTCTTCCTCACCTTCTACTTCAATTAAGAATAACTTTTTTTTACATTTATGGGATGGTGAAAATTTTTTTGTACACCATAAACATTCTCTAGTAGCTCTCTTTGTTGCCATTTCTTTACTTGTAAGGGTTTTAATATTGGAATTTGCAACACTAGATGAAGTATTAGGTTTGATGGTAGGTGTTGGAAGTAAGGTCGGTTTAGTAGTATTAGTAAGGGTACCATCTTTAGAAGAATTGCTCCAAGACTTAGTGGTAGCAACACCACTAGAAGATGATCCCCCTGACCATTTCTTCCATAGGTTTGTGTGATTGATGTGTTGTATTCTAGACAAAACAAAGGCTTCATGCAATGTTTTTGGTTGAAACATTTGCACATGACCTTTGACTTCTTCTTTTAATCCCTTAAGGAGTAAAATGATAGCTTGAGGATGAGTAACGTTTACCTTATTCAGCAGAGAGTCAAACTTAGTGCTATAATCCTCAAATACCTCACTGATGCAACAACGCAATTTCTTGAATAGGATCTTCATACAATGTCTTTGAAAATCGATTGGTAATCGCTCGCACATAATCTACCCATTGTAACTCAGCAATTGTGGCCTCTCGACCACATGAATGACTGGTGCCATTCTAGAGCATCTTCTTTCAAATGGATCACAACGTAACTCAATTTCATGTTTTCTGGTGTTTCATCTACTGTAAAGAAATGGTCACACCGATACAACCACCCGTTAACATCCTTTCCATTGAATTTCAGAAACTCAATTTTGCCTAATCGAGTTGATCTATCATTCTCCTTCGGAATACGATCCACTACGTTCATGCTTTCGTTTGATGATGATTCTTTTCCGTTGTTGATGAATCGCTCCACAATTGAACGCAATTCTGCTATAGAATTATTGTTATCTGTGATTGCATGATTGGTCTCTGCTACCGACGCCTTCAATTCGGTGAAAGATCGCTCGTGTTCCTTCAATACCTTGTCAATTCTTGATTTCTAGTGTTGCTCGCCATGGATGACTTCAATAGAGCTCCGAGGATCGAAAGCTCTCATACCACTAATGCAATTCAAACAGAGAAGAAGAAGATTCTAGAGAGAGAGAGAAGATAACTCCTGATTTCATTGCATACCCGAAATGTTCGTTACAACAGCCTATAACAACTAATGACTTATTACAAGAATTACATGATAAGTCCTCAACTAACAACACGATACAAAGAAACCCTTTAACCTTGTTTTAACATATCATAATTGTATTTAAATTTATTTTTTTCTATAGACTTTTGCGCAAAAGTTAGTATGAAAGTAAGGTTTCATGCGAAGGAGTTTCATTTGAAAGACGGTTTTTGCCCGAAAGTTAAGTTTTGGATGAAAATATTAAGGATGTAAATCAAAAGAAAGTCCTCATAATTTAGGGGGAATGTGTACCTAGAAATATCCGAAAAGAAAGTTCATAGAATTTCATATGGAAGTTCATGCTAAAGTGTAATTGCCTAAATATGTACTTTCACAAGTATGTCTATCCTAAACAGAGTATTTTTGTGATATTCTATAGCATTTGAAAGATGGCCTAATTCCCATATAACATTTAATTAAATTATTGAGTGTCACGAGCTATTTGTTATGTTCAAAGTTATTCAGTCCGTACGATAATTATTTTCTAATGTGAATTCTAGTTTCCTTTTAATCTATTTCAGGGTGGAGTGGATACTTATTAAAGAATTAATGAATGTTTTATGAATGAATGGATGAATATTTTCTAAATAAAAAATAGGTTTTCTAAAAACATGAATAAATGCTTGAATGCAATGCATAAATGGATAATTTAATAAAGAAAACGAATGATGGTACTTTATGTAAATGATGGCTTTTGTATGTGAACAATAACCATTGTATGGAAATTAATATATACCTTCTTATAGAAATGATTTTCTTAAGCCTTTGTGGTTGTCTAAAGGTTATACAACTAGGATATGGATAGTAGGCAAATGGAGTGACATCTACCTAAATGAAAAAATTAATATGTTTATTTAAGTAATGCTGAATGATTAAAGAACATTTTAAGAATCTAGTAAATTCTATTAGCATACAAATGTTATGTGATGGCGTGAATGTTATGTTCAATGTGAAAAGACATTATTTTAGATGATTTATGAACCATATTTACTCACTAAGTGCACTTCACTTTCAATGTGTAAATTAGGTTAAAATTTTAAAAATGTTTAACGAGCTTGTAAGAGGAGATGCGATTGATTCTAAGAAAACTAAGAAGACTAAGTATATAAATAGGGAAAAAGTGGAAAGTTTTGAAAGAGATAATAGTCAAGCAATTCTACCCATAGAATGAAATCAATAAGGTTGATATCAAATTCGTTGGACTAAAAGCTGGCAACATGACTCAATGCTAATATACATCTAGATTCAATGAAATGGTTTGACTAGTTCCACATTTACTCAATAAATAAGAAAAAGGATCAAGTGTAATATTAAGTGTACCCTTATGTGTGCAAATAAATGAATCTAAGAATTTTAAGATGGTTATGCAGTTGAGTGGGATTGTACATACCAATATAATTACTTAGGACCATTTTAATATTTAGCCTAAAAGGAAGTGGTCCAAATCCTCCAAACGACCAAAGAAACATGTTTAATATACAAAGACAAAAGAGCAAGGTGGGAGATTCGAATGTGTGTGGTATGTTTGGAATGAGGCACCTGGGAGAGTGCAGACTCAGAACCAATGTATGCTTTAAGTGTGGTGAAACTAACACTACTCTCCTAGTTGCCTAGGCTTTAGTAAGTGATTCAACTATGGTGGAGCGAGGCATTTAGGGTGAAATATTAGAATAAAAAACAAGATGGTTTGAGAAACAAGAAACTATTGAATGAAAAAACATGGAAGAGCTAAGACCAATGTGTCACACCCGTAAAATCCATGTGCGAAGCTTTACCGCGTGGTGTGTGAACAAACCAGGATCATCGTCATTAGTTACTCTAAGCAACCATTGTATGATATTTAAAATAACCATAAGAGTTTCAATTCAAATGTTGTAGAAGCGTGAGACAAAATAATCAAAAACCATTTAATGTAAAAATAAATTCGAAAAAACATGCGCCCAAAACCAAATAGTAAAGACCATGGAATATTTAATGTCAGAAAATGCTTATTTGTGTGAGACCATGTGGTGCTCTTAAATGCACAAGCGATTACGTGAGTTGAGAAGGGCATACTAAATTGTCAATATAGGGTTAGTGAGTTCACGAGTTTCTTAACAAGAAAAAATATTCGAGTTATAGTAAACTGAGTAAAGTGTAATGAAATAGATAACAAGTCTACAACATGAGGATATAAAATAGTTTTATCACGATTGAAGTTAGCGGTGTTCATTTGTTTGCATTCCATCACGACTTACTATAAAATCCAAATATTCATAATATAATCGATCTCCAACAACAAACGAGGAATGATTGTTTATGAGCTTGTTTAATAATCACACAAGATCAATAGAACAAGGATGTAAATTAGTTTACACACTTCTATTCCACTAGTCATATTTTTTACAAAATATGGAAAATGATCGAGTATATCTAATTATAAAACAAAAACATCTAGTAATTCACGCGCAAGAAGTACTTTTTCTGTAGCAACTTATGTTCTCGTGCGACTTTAACTTCAATTTTCAAAATCAAGTTTGATTTCCTAAGCCTCTTAATTGATCCCTACAATCTCTCCTGGAATTCGGTTAATCAAATCTTCAAAAGTCGATGTCCCCGTACTTGTTGTCTCCCCACAAGCGTACATCCTCTTCTCGAGGACTTATTAATCATCCATTGACAGGATCAGTGATCTCAAGTTTGATGGATTAGAGTGTAACGCAGCGGAATAAGATCAAAAATAGACAAATTATAGCAAGAATTTGATATTCGTATGCATTAAGAACAAATACGGTTGTAACGAGAGAATATATTTCTGTGAAAAGGAATGTTTCAATTATATCAAATGTTCTGCTCAATCATTCACCAATTACAATTAGGTTGACACTCCTATATAGAGTGCAATCACCGCTGATATCACGGGATAGTGACATCTGGCAGATTTATTACCAAAATAACTAACACTTAACAAACTACTAAAATGTTCACATGCGATTTGGTGAGTTGAGAAGGGCATACTAAATTGTCAATATAGGGTTAGTGAGTTCACGAGTTTCTTAACAAGAAAAAATATTCGAGTTATAGTAAACTAAGTAAAGTGTAATGAAATATATAACAAGTCTATAACATGAGGATATAAAATAGTTTTATCACGATTGAAGTTAGCGGGGTTCATTTGTTTGCATTCCATCACGACTTACTATAAAATCAAATATTCATAATATAATCGATCTCCAACAACAAACGAGGAATGATTGTTTATGAGCTTGTTTAATAATCACACAAGATCAATAGAACAAGGATGTAAATTAGTTTACACACTTCTATTCCACTAGTCATATTTTTTACAAAATATGGAAAATGATCGAGTATATCTAATTATAAAACAAAACATCTAGTAATTCACGCGCAAGAAGTACTTTTTCTGTAGCAACTTATGTTCTCGTGCGACTTTAACTTCAATTTTCAAAATCAAGTTTGATTTCCTAAGCCTCTTAATTTGATCCCTACAATCTCTCCAGGAATTCGGTTAATCAAATCTTCAAAAGTCGATGTCCCCGTACTGTTGTCTCCCCCATAAGCGTACATCCTCTTCTCGAGGACTTATTAATCATCCATTGACAGGACCAGTGATCTCAAGTTTGATGGAGTAGAGTGTAACGCAGCGGAATAAGATCAAGAATTAGACAAATTATAGCAAGAATTTGATATTCGTATGCATTAAGAACAAATACGGTTGTAACGAGAGAATATATTTCTGTGAAAAGGATTGTTTCAATTATATCAAATGTTTCTGCTCAATCATTCACCAATTACAATTAGGTTGACACTCCTTATATAAAGTGCAATCACCGCTGATATCACGGGATAGTGACATCTGGCAGATTTATTACCAAAATAACTAACACTTAACAAACTACTGAAATGTTCACATGCGATTTGGTGAGTTGAGAAGGGCATACTAAATTGTTAATATAGGGTTAGTGAGTTCACGAGTTTCTTAACAAGAAAAAATATTCGAGTTATAGTAAACTAAATTAAGTGTAATGAAATAGATAACAAGTCTATAACATGAGGATATAAAATAGTTTTATCACGATTGAAGTTAGCGGTGTTCATTTTTTGCATTCCATCACGACTTACTATAAAATCCAAATATTCATAATATAATCGATCTCCAACAACAAACGAGGAATGATTGTTTATGAGCTTGTCTAATAATCACACAAGATCAATAGAACAAGGATGTAAATTAGTTTACACACTTCTATTCCACTAGTCATATTTTTTACAAAATATGGAAAATGATCGAGTATATCTAATTATAAAACAAAAACATCTAGTAATTCACGCGCAAGAAGTACTTTTTCTGTAGCGACTTATTCTCGTGCGACTTTAACTTCAATTTTCAAAATCAAGTTTGATTTCCTAAGCCTCTTAATTTGATCCCTACAATCTCTCCTGGAATTCGGTTAATCAAATCTTCAAAGTCGACGTCCCGTACTTGTTGTCTCCCCCATAAGCGTACATCCTCTTCTCGAGGACTTTATTAATCATCCATTGACAGGATCAGTGATCTCAAGTTTGATGGATTAGAGTGTAACGCAGCGGAATAAGATCATGAATTAGACAAATTATAGCAAGAATTTGATATTCGTATGCATTAAGAATAAATACGGTTGTAACGAGAGAATATATTCTGTGAAAATGAATGTTTCAGTTATATCAAATGTTTTTGCTCAATCATTCACCAATTACAATTAGGTTGACACTCCTTATATAGAGTGCAATCACCGCTGATATCACGGGATAGTGACATCTGGCAGATTTATTACCAAAATAACTAACACTTAACAAACTACTGAAATGTTCACATGCGATTGGTGAGTTGAGAAGGGCATACTAAATTTTTTATATAGGGTTAGTGAGTTCACGAGTTTCTTAACAAGAAAAATATTCGAGTTATAGTAAACTAAGTAAAGTGTAATGAAATAGATAACAAGTCTACAACATGAGGATATAAAATAGTTTATCACGATTGAAGTTAGCGGTGTTCATTTGTTTGCATTCCATCACGACTTACTATAAAATCCAAATATTCATAATATAATCGATCTCCAACAACAAACGAGGAATGATTGTTTATGAGCTTGTTTAATAATCACACAAGATCAATAGAAGAAGGATGTAAATTAGTTTACACACTTCTATTCCACTAGTCATATTTTTACAAAATATGGAAAATGATCGAGTATATCTAATTATAAAACAAAAACATCTAGTAATTCACGCGCAAGAAGTACTTTTTCTGTAGCAACTTATGTTCTCGTGCGACTTTAACTTCAATTTTCAAAATCAAGTTGATTTCCCAAGCCTCTTAATTTGATCCCTACAATCTCTCCTGGAATTCGGTTAATCAAATCTTCAAAAGTCGACGTCCCCGTACTTGTTGTCTCCCCCAAGCGTACATCCTCTTCTCCAGGACTTTATTAATCATCCATTGACAGGATCAGTGATCTCAAGTTTGATGGATTAGAGTGTAACGCAGCGGAATAAGATTATGAATTAGACAAATTATAGCAAGAATTTGATATTCGTATGCAATAAGAATAAATACGGTTGTAACGAGAGGATATATTTCTGTGAAAATGAATGTTTCAATTATATTAAATGTTTCTGCTCAATCATTCACCAATTACAATTAGGTTGACACTCCTTATATAGAGTGCAATCACCGCTGATATCACGGGATAGTGACATCTGGCAGATTTATTACCAAAATAACTAACACTTAACAAACTACTGAAATGTTCACATGCGATTTGGTGAGTTGAGAAGGGCATACTAAATTGTCAATATAGGGTTAGTGAGTTCACGAGTTTCTTAACAAGAAAAAATATTCGAGTTATAGTAAACTAAGTAAAGTGTAATGAAGTTGATAACAAGTCTATAACATGAGGATATAAATAGTTTATCACGATTGAAGTTAGCGGTGTTCATTGTTTGCATTCCATCACGACTTACTATAAAATCAAAATATTCATAATATAATCGATCTCCAACAAAACGAGGAATGATTGTTTATGAGCTTGTTTAATAATCACACAAGATCAATAGAAGAAGGATGTAAATTAGTTTACACACTTCTATTCCACTAGTCATATTTTTTACAAAATATGGAAAATGATTGAGTATATCTAATTATAAAACAAAAACATCTAGTAATTCTCGCGCAAGAAGTACTTTTTCTATAGCAACTTATGTTATCGTGCGACTTTAACTTCAATTTTCAAAATCAAGTTTGATTTCCTAAGCCTCTTAATTTGATCCCTACAATCTCTCCTGGAATTCGGTTAATCAAATCTTCAAAAGTCGATGTCCCCGTACTTGTTGTCTCCCCCATAAGCGTACATCCTCTTCTCGAGGACTTTATTAATCATCCATTGACAGGATCAGTGATCTCAAGTTTGATGGATTAGAGTGTAACGCAGCGGAATAAGATCAAGAATTAGACAAATTATAGCAAGAATTTGATATTCGTATGCATTAAGAACAAATACGGTTGTAACGAGAGAATATATTTCTGTGAAAAGGATTGTTTCAATTATATCAAATGTTTCTGCTCAATCATTCACCAATTACAATTAGGTTGACACTCCTTATATAAAGTGCAATCACCGCTGATATCACGGGATAGTGACATCTGGCAGATTTATTACCAAAATAACTAACACTTAACAAACTACTGAAATGTTCACATGCGATTTGGTGAGTTGAGAAGGGCATACTAAATTGTTAATTTAGGGTTAGGAGTTCACGAGTTTCTTAACAAGAAAAAATATTCGAGTTATAGTAAACTAAGTAAAGTGTAATGAAATAGATAACAAGTCTATAACATGAGGATATAAAATAGTTTTATCACGATTGAAGTTAGCGGTGTTCATTTGTTTGCATTCCATCACGACTTACTATAAAATCCAAATATTCATAATATAATCGATCTCCAACAACGAACGAGGAATGATTGTTTATGAGCTTGTTTAATAATCACACAAGATCAATAGAACAAGGATGTAATTAGTTTACACACTTCTATTCCACTAGTCATATTTTTACAAAATATGGAAAATGATCGAGTATATCTAATTATAAAACAAAAACATCTAGTAATTCACGCGCAAGAAGTACTTTTTCTATAGCAACTTATGTTCTCGTGCGACTTTAACTTCAATTTTCAAAATCAAGTTTGATTTCCTAAGCCTCTTAATTTGATCCCTACAATCTCTCCTGGAATTCGGTTAATTAAATCTTCAAAAGTCGATGTCCCCGTACTTGTTGTCTCCCCATAAGCGTACATCCTCTTCTCGAGGACTTTATTAATCATCCATTGACAGGATCAGTGATCTCAAGTTTGATGGATTAGAGTGTAACGCAGCGGAATAAGATCATGAATTAGACAAATTATAGCAAGAATTTGATATTCGTATGCATTAAGAATAAATACGGTTGTAACGAGAGAATATATTTCGTGAAAATGAATGTTTCAATTATATCAAATGTTTCTGCTCAATCATTCACCAATTACAATTAGGTTGACACTCCTTATATAGAGTGCAATCACCGCTCATATCACGGGATAGTGACATCTAGCAGATTTATTACCAAAATAACTAACACTTAACAAACTACTGAAATGTTCACATGCGATTTGGTGAGTTGAGAAGGGCATACTAAATTGTCAATATAGGGTTAGTGAGTTCACGAGTTTCTTAACAAGAAAAAATTTCGAGTTATAGTAAACTAAGTAAAGTGTAATGAAATTGATAACAAGTCTATAACACGAGGATATAAAATAGTTTTATCACGATTGAAGTTAGCGGTGTTCATTTGTTTGCATTCCATCACGACTTACTATAAAATAAAATATTCATAATATAATCGATCTCCAACAACAAACGAGGAATGATTGTTTATGAGCTTGTTTAATAATCACACAAGATCAATAGAAGAAGGATGTAAATTAGTTTACACACTTCTATTCACTAGTCATATTTTTTACAAAATATGGAAAATGATCGAGTATATCTAATTATAAAACAAAAACATCTAGTAATTCTCGCGAAGAAGTACTTTTTCTATAGCAACTTATGTTCTCGTGCGACTTAAACTTCAATTTTCAAAATCAAGTTTGATTTCCTAAGCCTCTTAATTTGATCCCTACAATCTCTCCTGGAATTCGGTTAATCAAATCTTCAAAAGTCGACGTCCCCGTACTTGTTGTCTCCCCATAAGCGTACATCCTCTTCTCGAGGACTTTATTAATCATCCATTGACAGGATCAGTGATCTCAAGTTTGATGGATTAGAGTGTAACGCAGCGGAATAAGATCATGAATTAGACAAATTATAGCAAGAATTTGATATTCGTATGCATTAAGAATAAATACGGTTGTAACGAGAGAATATATTTCTGTGAAAATGAATGTTTCAGTTATATCAATGTTTTTGCTCAATCATTCACCAATTACAATTAGGTTGACACTCCTTATATAGAGTGCAATCACCGCTGATATCACGGGATAGTGACATCTGGCAGATTTATTACCAAAATAACTAACACTTAACAAACTACTGAAATGTTCACATGCGATTTGGTGAGTTGAGAAGGGCATACTAAATTTAATATAGGGTTAGTGAGTTCACGAGTTTCTTAACAAGAAAAATATTCGAGTTATAGTAAACTAAGTAAAGTGTAATGAAATAGATAACAAGTCTACAACATGAGGATATAAAATAGTTTTATCACGATTGAAGTTAGCGGTGTTCATTTGTTTGCATTCCATCACGACTTAATATAATCCAAATATTCATAATATAATCGATCTCCAACAACAAACGAGGAATGATTGTTTATGAGCTTGTTTAATAATCACAAGATCAATAGAAGAAGGATGTAAATTAGTTTACACACTTCTATTCCACTAGTCATATTTTTTACAAAATATGGAAAATGATCGAGTATATCTAATTATAAAACAAAAACATCTAGTAATTCACGCGCAAGAAGTACTTTTTCTGTAGCAACTTATGTTCTCGTGCGACTTTAACTTCAATTTTCAAAATCAAGTTTGATTTCCAAGCCTCTTAATTTGATCCCTACAATCTCTCCTGGAATTCGGTTAATCAAATCTTCAAAAGTCGATGTCCCGTACTTGTTGTCTCCCCCATAAGCGTACATCCTCTTCTCGAGGACTTTATTAATCATCCATTGACAGGATCAGTGATCTCAAGTTTGATGGATTAGAGTGTAACGCAGCGGAATAAGATCATGAATTAGACAAATTATAGCAAGAATTTGATATTCGTATGCATTAAGAACAAATACGGTTGTAACGAGAGAATATATTTTTGTGAAAAGGATTGTTTCAATAATATCAAATGTTTCTGCTCAATCATTCACCAACTACAATTAGGTTGACACTCCTTATATACAGTGCAATCACCGCTTATATCACGGGATATTGACATCTGGCAGATTTATTACCAAAATAACTAACACTTAATAAACTACTGAAATGTTCACATGCGATTTGGTGAGTTGGAAGGGCATACTAAATTTAATATAGGGTTAGTGAGTTCACGAGTTTCTTAACAAGAAAAAATATTCGAGATATAGTAAACTAAGTAAAGTGTAATGAAATAGATAACAAGTCTACAACATGAGGATATAAAATAGTTTTATCACGATTGAAGTTAGCGGTGTTCATTTGTTTGCATTCCATCACGACTTACTATAAAATCCAAATATTCATAATATAATCGATCTCCAACAACAAACGAGGAATAATTGTTTATGAGCTTGTTTAATAATCACACAAGATCAATAGAACAAGGATGTAAATTGGTTTACACACTTCTATTCCACTAGTCATATTTTTTACAAAATATGGAAAATGATCGAGTATATCTAATTATAAAACAAAAACATCTAGTAATTCACGCGCAAGAAGTACTTTTTCTGTAGCAACTTATGTTCTCGTGCGACTTTAACTTCAATTTTCAAAATCAAGTTTGATTTCCTAAGCCTCTTAATTTGATCCCTACAATCTCTCCTGGAATTCGGTTAATCAAATCTTCAAAAGTCGACGTCCCCGTACTTGTTGTCTCCCCCATAAGCGTACATCCTCTTCTCCAGGACTTTATTAATCATCCATTGACAGGATCAGTGATCTCAAGTTTGATGGATTAGAGTGTAACGCAACGGAATAAGATTATGAATTAGACAAATTATAGCAAGAATTTGATATTCGTATGCATTAAGAATAAATACGGTTGTAACGAGAGGATATATTTCTGTGAAAATGAATGTTTCAATTATATTAAATGTTTCTGCTCAATCATTCACCAATTACAATTAGGTTGACACTCCTTATATAGAGTGCAATCACCGCTGATATCACGGGATAGTGACATCTGGCAGATTTATTACCAAAATAACTAACACTTAACAAACTACTGAAATGTTCACATGCGATTTGTGAGTTGAGAAGGGCATACTAAATTGTCAATATAGGGTTAGTGAGTTCACGAGTTTCTTAACAAGAAAAAATATTCGAGTTATAGTAAACTAAGTAAAGTGTAATGAAGTTGATAACAAGTCTATAACATGAGGATATAAAATAGTTTTATCACGATTGAAGTTAGCGGGTTCATTTGTTTGCATTCCATCACGACTTACTATAAAATCAAAATATTCATAATATAATCGATCTCCAACAACAAACGAGGAATGATTGTTTATGAGCTTGTTTAATAATCACACAAGATCAATAGAAGAAGGATGTAAATTAGTTTACACACTTCTATTCCACTAGTCATATTTTTTACAAAATATGGAAAATGATGAGTATATCTAATTATAAACAAAAACATCTAGTAATTCTCGCGCAAGAAGTACTTTTTCTATAGCAACTTATGTTATCGTGCGACTTTAACTTCAATTTCAAAATCAAGTTTGATTTCCTAAGCCTCTTAATTTGATCCCTACAATCTCTCCTGGAATTCGGTTAATCAAATCTTCAAAGTCGATGTCCCCGTACTTGTTGTCTCCCCATAAGCGTACATCCTCTTCTCGAGGACTTTATTAATCATCCATTGACAGGATCAGTGATCTCAAGTTTGATGGATTAGAGTGTAACGCAGCGGAATAAGATCAAGAATTAGACAAATTATAGCAAGAATTTGATATTCGTATGCATTAAGAACAAATACGGTTGTAACGAGAGAATATATTTCTGTGAAAAGGATTGTTTCAATTATATCAAATGTTTCTGCTCAATCATTCACCAATTACAATTAGGTTGACACTCCTTATAAAGTGCAATCACCGCTGATATCACGGGATAGTGACATCTGGCAGATTTATTACCAAAATAACTAACACTTAACAAACTACTGAAATGTTCACATGCGATTGGTGAGTTGAGAAGGGCATACTAAATTGTTAATTTAGGGTTAGTGAGTTCACGAGTTTCTTAACAAGAAAAAATATTCGAGTTATAGTAAACTAAGTAAAGTGTAATGAAATAGATAACAAGTCTATAACATGAGGATATAAAATAGTTTTATCACGATTGAAGTTAGCGGTGTTCATTTGTTTGCATTCCATCACGACTTACTATAAAATCCAAATATTCATAATATAATCGATCTCCAACAACGAACGAGGAATGATTGTTTATGAGCTTGTTTAATAATCACACAAGATCAATAGAACAAGGATGTAAATTAGTTTACACACTTCTATTCCACTAGTCATATTTTTACAAAATATGGAAAATGATCGAGTATATCTAATTATAAAACAAAAACATCTAGTAATTCACGCGCAAGAAGTACTTTTTCTGTAGCAACTTATGTTCTCGTGCGACTTTAACTTCAATTTCAAAATCAAGTTTGATTTCCTAAGCCTCTTAATTTGATCCCTACAATCTCTCCTGGAATTCGGTTAATCAAATCTTCAAAAGTCGATGTCCCCGTACTTGTTGTCTCCCCATAAGCGTACATCCTCTTCTCGAGGACTTTATTAATCATCCATTGACAGGATCAGTGATCTCAAGTTTGATGGATTAGAGTGTAACGCAGCGGAATAAGATCATGAATTAGACAAATTATAGCAAGAATTGATATTCGTATGCATTAAGAATAAATACGGTTGTAACGAGAGAATATATTTCTGTGAAAATGAATGTTTCAATATATCAAATGTTTCTGCTCAATCATTCACCAATTACAATTAGGTTGACACTCCTTATATAGAGTGCAATCACCGCTGATATCACGGGATAGTGACATCTGGCAGATTTATTACCAAAATAACTAACACTTAACAAACTACTGAAATGTTCACATGCGATTTGGTGAGTTGAGAAGGGCATACTAAATTGTCAATATAGGGTTAGTGAGTTCACGAGTTTCTTAACAAGAAAAATATTCAAGTTATAGTAAACTAAGTAAAGTGTAATGAAATGATACAAGTCTATAACATGAGGATATAAATAGTTTTATCACGATTGAAGTTAGCGGTGTTCATTTGTTTGCATTCCATCACGACTTACTATAAAATCAAAATATTCATAATATAATCGATCTCCAACAACGAACGAGGAATGATTGTTTATGAGCTTGTTTAATAATCACACAAGATCAATAGAAGAAGGATGTAAATTAGTTTACACACTTCTATTCCACTAGTCATATTTTTTACAAAATATGGAAATGATCGAGTATATCTAATTTAAAACAAAAACATCTAGTAATTCTCGCGCAAGAAGTACTTTTTCTATAGCAACTTATGTTTCGTGCGACTTTAACTTCAATTTTCAAAATCAAGTTTGATTTCCTAAGCCTCTTAATTTGATCCCTACAATCTCTCCTGGAATTCGGTTAATCAAATCTTCAAAAGTCGATGTCCCCGTACTTGTTGTCTCCCCATAAGCGTACATCCTCTTCTCGAGGACGTTATTAATCATCCATTGACAGGATCAGTGATCTCAAGTTTGATGGATTAGAGTGTAACGCAGCGGAATAAGATCAAGAATTAGACAAATTATAGCAAGAATTTTATATTCGTATGCATTAAGAACAAATACGGTTGTAACGAGAGAATATATTTCTGTGAAAAGGATTGTTTCAATTCTATCAAATGTTTCTGCTCAATCATTCACCAATTACAATTAGGTTGACACTCCTTATATAAAGTGCAATCACCGCTGATATCACGGGATAGTGACATCTGGCAGATTTATTACCAAAATAACTAACACTTAACAAACTACTGAAATGTTCACATGCGATTTGGTGAGTTGAGAAGGGCATACTAAATTGTTAATATAGGGTTAGTGAGTTCACGAGTTTCTTAACAAGAAAAAATATTCGAGTTATAGTAAACTAAGTAAAGTTTAATGAAATAGATAACAAGTCTATAACATGAGGATATAAAATAGTTTTATCACGATTGAAGTTAGCGGTGTTCATTTGTTTGCATTCCATCACGACTTACTATAAAATCCAAATATTCATAATATAATCGATCTCCAACAACGAACGAGGAATGATTGTTTATGAGCTTGTTTAATAATCACACAAGATCAATAGAACAAGGATGTAAATTAGTTTACACACTTCTATTCCACTAGTCATATTTTTTACAAAATATGGAAAATGATCGAGTATATCTAATTATAAAACAAAACATCTAGTAATTCACGCGCAAGAAGTACTTTTTCTCTAGCAACTTATGTTCTCGTGCGACTTTAACTTCAATTTTCAAAATCAAGTTTGATTTCCTAAGCCTCTTAATTTGATCCCTACAATCTCTCCTGGAATTCGGTTAATCAAATCTTCAAAAGTTGATGTCCCCGTACTTGTTGTCTCCCCCATAAGCGTACATCCTCTTCTCGAGGACTTTATTAATCATCCATTGACAGGATCAGTGATCTCAAGTTTGATGGATTAGAGTGTAACGCAGCGGAATAAGATCATGAATTAGACAAATTATAGCAAGAATTTGATATTCGTATGCATTAAGAATAAATACGGTTGTAACGAGAGAATATATTTCTGTGAAAATGAATGTTTCAATTATATCAAATGTTTCTGCTCAATCATTCACCAATTACAATTAGGTTGACACTCCTTATATAGAGTGCAATCACCGCTGATATCACGGGATAGTGACATCTGGCAGATTTATTACCAAATAATTAACACTTAACAAACTACTGAAATGTTCACATGCGATTTGGTGAGTTGAGAAGGGCATACTAAATTGTCAATATAGGGTTAGTGAGTTCACGAGTTTCTTAACAAGAAAAAATATTCGAGTTATAGTAAACTAAGTAAAGTGTAATGAAATTGATAACAAGTCTATAACATGAGGATATAAAATAGTTTTATCACGATTGAAGTTAGCGGTGTTCATTTGTTTGCATTCCATCACGACTTACTATAAAATCAAAATATTCATAATATAATCGATCTCCAACAACAAACGAGGAATGATGTTTATGAGCTTGTTTAATAATCACACAAGATCAATAGAAGAAGGATGTAAATTAGTTTACACACTTCTATTCCACTAGTCATATTTTACAAATATGGAAAATGATCGAGTATATCTAATTATAAAACAAAAACATCTAGTAATTCTCGCGCAAGAAGTACTTTTCTATAGCAACTTCTCGTGCGACTTTAACTTCAATTTTCAAAATCAAGTTTGATTTCCTAAGCCTCTTAATTGATCCCTAAAATCTCTCCTGGAATTCGGTTAATCAAATCTTCAAAGTCGATGTCCCCGTACTTGTTGTCTCCCCATAAGCGTACATCCTCTTCTCGAGGACTTTATTAATCATCCATTGACAGGATCATTGATCTCAAGTTTGATGGATTAGAGTGTAACGCAGCGGAATAAGATCAAGAATTAGACAAATTATAGCAAGAATTTGATATTCGTATGTATTAAGAACAAATACGGTTGTAACGAGAGAATATATTTCTGTGAAAAGGAATGTTTCAATTATATCAAATGTTTCTGCTCAATCATTCACCAATTACAATTAGGTGACACTCCTTATATAGAGTGCAATCACCGTTGATATCACGGGATAGTGACATCTGGCAGATTTATTACAAAATAACTAACACTTAACAAACTACTGAAATGTTCACATGCGATTTGGTGAGTTGAGAAGGGCATACTAAATTGTCAATATAGGGTTAGTGAGTTCACGAGTTTCTTAACAAGAAAAAATATTCGAGTTAGTAAACTAAACTAAGTAAAGTGTAATGAAATAGATAACAAGCCTATAACATGAGGATATAAAATAGTTTTATCACGATTGAAGTTAGCGGTGTTCATTTGTTTGCATTCCATCACGACTTACTATAAAATCCAAATATTCATAATATAATCGATCTCCAACAACAAACGAGGAATGATTGTTTATGAGCTTGTTTAATAATCACACAAGATCAATAGAAGAAGGATGTAAATTAGTTTACACACTTCTATTCCACTAGTCATATTTTTTACAAAATATGGAAAATGATCGAGTATATCTAATTATAAAACAAAAACATCTAGTAATTCTCGCGCAAGAAGTACTTTTTCTATAGCAGCTTATGTTCTCGTGCGACTTTAACTTCAATTTTCAAAATCAAGTTTGATTTCCTAAGCCTCTTAATTAGATCCCTACAATCTCTCCTGGAATTCCTGTTAATCAAATCTTCAAAAGTTGATGTCCCCGTACTTGTTGTCTCCCCCATAAGCGTACATCCACTTCTCGAGGACTTTATTAATCATCCATTGACAGGATCAGTGATCTCAAGTTTGATGGATTAGAGTGTAACGTAGCGGAATAAGATCAAGAATTAGACAAATTATAGCAAGAATTTGATATTCGTATGCATTAAGAACAAATACGGTTGTAACGAGAGAATATACTTCTGTGAAAAGGATTGTTTCAATTATATCAAATGTTTCTGCTCAATCATTCACCAATTACAATAAGGTTGACACTCCTTATATAAAGTGCAATCACCGCTGATAGCACGGGATAGTGACATCTGGCAGATTTATTACCAAAATAACTAACACTTAAAAACTACTGAAATGTTCACATGCGATTTGGTGAGTTGAGAAGGGCATACTAAATTGTTAATTTAGGGTTAGTGAGTTCACGAGTTTCTTAACAAGAAAAAATATTCGAGTTATAGTAAACTAAGTAAAGTGTAATGAAATAGATAACAAGTCTATAACATGGGGATATAAAATAGTTTTATCACGATTGAAGTTAGCGGTGTTCATTTGTTTGCATTCCATCACGACTTACTATAAAATCCAAATATTCATAATATAATCGATCTCCAACAACGAACGAGGAATGATTGTTTATGAGCTTGTTTAATAATCACACAAGATCAATAGAACAAGGATGTAAATTAGTTTACACACTTCTATTCCACTAGTCATATTTTTTACAAAATATGGAAAATGATCGAGTATATCTAATTATAAAACAAAAACATCTAGTAATTCACGCGCAAGAAGTACTTTTTCTATAGCAACTTATGTTCTCGTGCGACTTTAACTTCAATTTTCAAAATCAAGTTTGATTTCCTAAGCCTCTTAATTTGATCCCTACAATCTCTCCTGGAATTCGGTTAATTAAATCTTCAAAAGTCGATGTCCCGTACTTGTTGTCTCCCCCATAAGCGTACATCCTCTTCTCGAGGACTTTATTAATCATCCATTGACAGGATCAGTGATCTCAAGTTTGATGGATTAGAGTGTAACGCAGCGGAATAAGATCATGAATTAGACAAATTATAGCAAGAATTTGATATTCGTATGCATTAAGAATAAATACGGTTGTAACGAGAGAATATATTTCTGTGAAAATGAATGTTTTAATTATATCAAATGTTTCTGCTCAATCATTCACCAATTACAATTAGGTTGACACTCCTTATATAGAGTGCAATCACCGCTGATATCACGGGATAGTGACATCTAGCAGATTTATTACCAAAATAACTAACACTTAACAAACTACTGAAATTTCACATGCGATTTAGTGAGTTGAGAAGGGCATACTAAATTGTCAATATAGGGTTAGTGAGTTCACGAGTTTCTTAACAAGAAAAATTATTCGAGTTATAGTAAACTAAGTAAAGTGTAATGAAATAGATAACAAGTCTATAACATGAGGATATAAAATAGTTTTATCACGATTGAAGTTAGCGGTGTTCATTTGTTTGCATTCCATCACGACTTACTATAAAATCCAAATATTCATAATATAATCGATCTCAACAACAAACGAGGAATGATGTTTATGAGCTTGTCTAATAATCACACAAGATCAATAGAACAAGGATGTAAATTAGTTTACACACTTCTATTCCACTAGTCATATTTTTTACAAAATATGGAAAATGATCGAGTATATCTAATTATAAAACAAAAACATCTAGTAATTCACGCGCAAGAAGTACTTTTTCTATAGCAACTTATGTTCTCGTGCGACTTTAACTTCAATTTTCAAAATCAAGTTTGATTTCCTAAGCCTCTTAATTTGATCCCTACAATCTCTCCTGGAATTCGGTTAATCAAATCTTCAAAAGTCGACGTCCCCGTACTTGTTGTCTCCCCCATAAGCGTACATCCTCTTCTCGAGGACTTTATTAATCATCCATTGACAGGATCAGTGATCTCAAGTTTGATGGATTAGAGTGTAACGCAGCGGAATAAGATCATGAATTAGACAAATTATAGCAAGAATTTGATATTCGTATGCATTAAGAATAAATACGGTTGTAACGAGAGAATATATTTCTGTGAAAATGAATGTTTCAATTATATCAAATGTTTCTGCTCAATCATTCACCAATTACAATTAGGTTGACACTCCTTATATAGAGTGCAATCACCGCTGATATCATGGGATAGTGACATCTGGCAGATTTATTACCAAATAACTAACACTTAACAAACTACTGAAATGTTGACATGCGATTTGGTGAGTTGAGAAGGGCATACTAAATTGTCAATATAGGGTTAGTGAGTTCACGAGTTTCTTAACAAGAAAAATATTCGAGTTATAGTAAACTAAGTAAAGTGTAATGAAATAGATAACAAGTCTATAACATGAGGATATAAAATAGTTTTATCACGATTGAAGTTAGCGGTGTTCATTTGTTTGCATTCCATCACGAGTTACTATAAAAAAATATTCATAATATAATCGATCTCCAACAACAAACGAGGAATGATTGTTTATGAGCTTGTTTAATAATCACACAAGATCAATAGAAGAAGGATGTAAATTAGTTTACACACTTCTATTCCACTAGTCATATTTTTTACAAAATATGGAAATGATCGTGTATATCTAATTATAAAACAAAAACATCTAGTAATTCTCGCGCAAGAAGTATTTTTCTATAGCAACTTATGTTCTGGTGCGACTTTAACTTCAATTTCAAAATCAAGTTTGATTTCCTAAGCCTCTTAATTTGATCCCTAAAATCTCTCCTGGAATTCGGTTAATCAAATCTTCAAAAGTCGATGTCCCCGTACTTGTTGTCTCCCCATAAGCGTACATCCTCTTCTCGAGGACTTTATTAATCATCCATTGACAGGATCAGTGATCTCAAGTTTGATGGATTAGAGTGTAACGTAGCGGAATAAGATCAAGAATTAGACAAATTATAGCAAGAATTTGATATTCGTATGCATTAAGAACAAATACGGTTGTAACGAGAGAATATATTTTTGTGAAAAGGATTGTTTCAATAATATCAAATGTTTCTGCTCAATCATTCACCAACTACAATTAGGTTGACACTCCTTATATACAGTGCAATCACCGCTGATATCACGGGATATTGACATCTGGCAGATTTATTACCAAAATAACTAACACTTAATAAACTACTGAAATGTTCACATGCGATTTGGTGAGTTGAGAAGGGCATACTAAATTGTTAATATAGGGTTAGTGAGTTCACGAGTTTCTTAACAAGAAAAAATATTCGAGTTATAGTAAACTAAGTAAAGTGTAATGAAATAGATAACAAGTCTACAACATGAGGATATAAAATAGTTTTATCACGATTGAAGTTAGCGGTGTTCATTTGTTTGCATTCCATCACGAGTTACTATAAAATCAAAATATTCATAATATAATCGATCTCCAACAAAAAACGAGGAATGATTGTTTATGAGCTTGTTTAATAATCACACAAGATCAATAGAAGAAGGATGTAAATTAGTTTACACACTTCTATTCCACTAGTCATATTTTTTACAAAATATGGAAAATGATCGAGTATATCTAATTATAAAAAAAAAACATCTAGTAATTCTCGCGCAAGAAGTACTTTTTCTATAGCAACTTATGTTCTCGTGCGACTTAAACTTCAATTTTCAAAATCAAGTTTGATTTCCTAAGCCTCTTAATTAGATCCCTACAATCTCTCCTGGAATTCGGTTAATCAAATCTTCAAAAGTCGATGTCCCCGTACTTGTTGTCTCCCCCATAAGCGTACATCCACTTCTCGAGGACTTTATTAATCATCCATTGATAGGATCAGTGATCTCAAGTTTGATGGATTAGAGTGTAACGTAGCGGAATAAGATCAAGAATTAGACAAATTATAGCAAGAATTTGATATTCGTATGCATTAAGAACAAATACGGTTGTAACGAGAGAATATACTTCTGTGAAAACGATTGTTTCAATTATATCAAATGTTTCTGCTCAATCATTCACCAATTACAATTAGGTTGACACTCCTTATATAAAGTGCAATCACCGCTGATATCACGGGATAGTGACATCTGGCAGATTTATTACCAAAATAACTAACACTTAACAAACTACTGAAATGTTCACATGCGATTTGGTGAGTTGAGAAGGGCATACTAAATTGTTAATTTAGGGTTAGTGAGTTCACGAGTTTCTTAACAAGAAAAAATATTCGAGTTATAGTAAACTAAGTAAAGTGTAATGAAATAGATAACAAGTCTATAACATGAGGATATAAAATAGTTTTATCACGATTGAAGTTAGCGGTGTTCATTTGTTTGCATTCCATCACGACTTACTATAAAATCCAAATATTCATAATATAATCGATCTCCAACAACGAACGAGGAATGATTGTTTATGAGCTTGTTTAATAATCACACAAGATCAATAGAACAAGGATGTAAATTAGTTTACACACTTCTATTCCACTAGTCATATTTTTTACAAAATATGGAAAATGATCGAGTATATCTAAATATAAAACAAAAACATCTAGTAATTCTCGCGCAACAAGTACTTTTTTCTCTAGCAACTTATGTTCTCGTGCGACTTTAACTTCAATTTTCAAAATCAAGTTTGATTTCCTAAGCCTCTTAATTTGATCCCTACAATCTCTCCTCGAATTCGGTTAATCAAATCTTCAAAAGTTGATGTCCCCGTACTTGTTGTCTCCCCCATAAGCGTACATCCTCTTCTCGAGGACTTTATTAATCATCCATTGACAGGATCATTGATCTCAAGTTTGATGGATTAGAGTGTAACGCAGCGGAATAAGATCAAGAATTAGACAAATTATAGCAAGAATTTGATATTCGTATGTATTAAGAACAAATACGGTTGTAACGAGAGAATATATTGCTGTGAAAAGGAATGTTTCAATTATATCAAATGTTTCTGCTCAATCATTCACCAATTACAATTAGGTTGACACTCCTTATATAGAGTGCAATCACCGTTGATATCACGGGATAGTGACATCTGGCAGATTTATTACCAAAATAACTAACACTTAACAAACTACTGAAATGTTCACATGCGATTTGGTGAGTTGAGAAGGGCATACTAAATTGTCAATATAGGGTTAGTGAGTTCACGAGTTTCTTAACAAGAAAAAATATTCGAGTTATAGTAAACTAAGTAAAGTGTAATGAAATAGATAACAAGTCTATAACATGAGGATATAAAATAGTTTTATCACGATTGAAGTTAGCGGTGTTCATTTGTTTGCATTCCATCACGACTTACTATAAAATCCAAATATTCATAATATAATCGATCTCCAACAACAAACGAGGAATGATTGTTTATGAGCTTGTTTAATAATCACACAAGATCAATAGAAGAAGGATGTAAATTAGTTTACACACTTCTATTCCACTAGTCATATTTTTACAAAATATGGAAAATGATCGAGTATATCTAATTATAAAACAAAAACATCTAGTAATTCTCGCGCAAGAAGTACTTTTTCTATAGCAACTTATGTTCTCGTGCGACTTAAACTTCAATTTTCAAAATCAAGTTTGATTTCCTAAGCCTCTTAATTAGATCCCTACAATCTCTCCTGGAATTCGGTTAATCAAATCTTCAAAAGTCGATGTCCCCGTACTTGTTGTCTCCCCCATAAGCGTACATCCACTTCTCGAGGACTTTACTAATCATCCATTGACAGGATCAGTGATCTCAAGTTTGATGGATTAGAGTGTAACGTAGCGGAATAAGATCAAGAATTAGACAAATATAGCAAGAATTTGATATTCGTATGCATTAAGAACAATACGGTTGTAACGAGAGAATATACTTCTGTGAAAAGGATTGTTTCAATTATATCAAATGTTTCTGCTCAATCATTCACCAATTACAATTAGGTTGACACTCCTTATATAAAGTGCAATCACCGCTGATATCACGGGATAGTGACATCTGGCAGATTTATTACCAAATAACTAACACTTAACAAACTACTGAAATGTTCACATGCGATTTGGTGAGTTGAGAAGGGCATACTAAATTGTTAATTTAGGGTTAGTGAGTTCACGAGTTTCTTAACAAGAAAAATATTCGAGTTATAGTAAACTAAGTAAAGTGTAATGAAATAGATAACAAGTCTATAACATGAGGATATAAAATAGTTTTATCACGATTGAAGTTAGCGGTGTTCATTTGTTTGCATTCCATCACGACTTACTATAAAATCCAAATATTCATAATATAATCGATCTCCAACAACGAACGAGGAATGATTGTTTATGAGCTTGTTTAATAATCACACAAGATCAATAGAACAAGGATGTAAATTAGTTTACACACTTCTATTCCACTAGTCATATTTTTACAAAATATGGAAAATGATCGAGTATATCTAATTATAAAACAAAAACATCTAGTAATTCACGCGCAAGAAGTACTTTTTCTATAGCAACTTATGTTCTCGTGCGACTTTAACTTCAATTTTCAAAATCAAGTTTGATTTCCTAAGCCTCTTAATTTGATCCCTACAATCTCTCCTGGAATTCGGTTAATTAAATCTTCAAAAGTCGATGTCCCCGTACTTGTTGTCTCCCCATAAGCGTACATCCTCTTCTCGAGGACTTTATTAATCATCCATTGACAGGATCGGTGATCTCAAGTTTGATGGATTAGAGTGTAACGCAGCGGAATAAGATCATGAATTAGACAAATTATAGCAAGAATTTGATATTCGTATGCATTAAGAAAAATACGGTTGTAACGAGAGAATATATTTCTGTGAAAATGAATGTTTCAATTATATCAAATGTTTCTGCTCAATCATTCACCAATTACAATTAGGTTGACACTCCTTATATAGAGTGCAATCACCGCTGATATCACGGGATAGTGACATCTAGCAGATTTATTACCAAAATAACTAACACTTAACAAACTACTGAAATTTTCACATGCGATTTAGTGAGTTGAGAAGGGCATACTAAATTTTCAATATAGGGTTAGTGAGTTCACGAGTTTCTTAACAAGAAAAATTATTCGAGTTATAGTAAACTAAGTAAAGTGTAATGAAATAGATAACAAGTCTATAACATGAGGATATAAAATAGTTTTATCACGATTGAAGTTAGCGGTGTTCATTTGTTTGCATTCCATCACGACTTACTATAAAATCCAAATATTCATAATATAATCGATCTCCAACAACAAATGAGGAATGATTGTTTATGAGCTTGTCTAAAATCACACAAGATCAATAGAACAAGGATGTAAATTAGTTTACACACTTCTATTCCACTAGTCATATTTTTAACAAAATATGGAAAATGATCGAGTATATCTAATTATAAAACAAAAACAACTAGTAATTCACGCGCAAGAAGTACTTTTCTGTAGCAACTTATGTTCTCGTGCGACTTTAACTTCATTTTCAAAATCAAGTTTGATTTCCTAAGCCTTAATTTGATCCCTACAATCTCCTGGAATTCGGTTAATCAAATCTTCAAAAGTCGACGTCCCCGTACTTGTTGTCTCCCCCATAAGCGTACATCCTTCTCGAGGACTTTATTAATCATCCATTGACAGGATCAGTGATCTCAAGTTTGATGGATTAGAGTGTAACGCAGCGGAATAAGATCATGAATTAGACAAATTATAGCAAGAATTTGATATTCGTATGCATTAAGAATAAATACGGTTGTAACGAGAGAATATATTTCTGTGAAAATGAATGTTTCAATTATATCAAATGTTTCTGCTCAATCATTCACCAATTACAATTAGGTTGACACTCCTTATATAGAGTGCAATCACCGCTGATATCATGGGATAGTGACATCTGGCAGATTTATTACCAAAATAACTAACACTTAACAAACTACTGAAATGTTCACATGCGATTTGGTGAGTTGAGAAGGGCATACTAAATTGTCAATATAGGGTTAGTGAGTTCACGAGTTTCTTAACAAGAAAAAATATTCGAGTTATAGTAAACTAAGTAAAGTGTAATGAAATAGATAACAAGTCTATAACATGAGGATATAAAATAGTTTTATCACGATTGAAGTTAGCGGTGTTCATTTGTTTGCATTCCATCACGACTTACTATTAAATCCAAATATTCATAGTATAATCGATCTCCAACAACAAACGAGGAATGATTGTTTATGAGCTTGTTTAATAATCACACAAGATCAATAGAACAAGGATGTAAATTAGTTTACACACTTCTATTCCACTAGTCATATTTTTTACAAAATATGGAAAATGATCGAGTATATCTAATTATAAAACAAAAACATCTAGTAATTCACGCGCAAGAAGTACTTTTCTATAGCAACTTATGTTCTCGTGCGACTTTAACTTCAATTTTCAAAATCAAGTTTGATTTCCTAAGCCTCTTAATTTGATCCCTACAATCTCTCCTGGAATTCGGTTAATAAATCTTCAAAAGTCGATGTCCCCGTACTTGTTGTCTCCCCATAAGCGTACATCCTCTTCTCGAGGACTTTATTAATCATCCATTGACAGGATCAGTGATCTCAAGTTTGATGGATTAGAGTGTAACGCAGCGGAATAAGATCATGAATTAGACAAATTATAGCAAGAATTTGATATTCGTATGCATTAAGAATAAATACGGTTGTAACGAGAGAATATATTTCTGTGAAAATGAATGTTTCAATTATATCAAATGTTTCTGCTCAATCATTCACCAATTACAATTAGGTTGACACTCCTTATATAGAGTGCAATCACCGCTGATATCACGGGATAGT
Organism: Flaveria trinervia; assembly: GCA_025506515.1. Classification (NCBI taxonomy): domain Eukaryota; kingdom Viridiplantae; phylum Streptophyta; class Magnoliopsida; order Asterales; family Asteraceae; genus Flaveria; species Flaveria trinervia. The sequence continues at coordinate 16,745,939 of CM046452.1, read as the reverse complement.
GACATCTAGCAGATTTATTACCAAAATAACTAACACTTAACAAACTACTGAAATGTTCACATGCGATTTGGTGAGTTGAGAAGGGCATACTAAATTGTCAATATAGGGTTAGTGAGTTCACGAGTTTCTTAACAAGAAAAAATTTCGAGTTATAGTAAACTAAGTAAAGTGTAATGAAATTGATAACAAGTCTAACACGAGGATATAAAATAGTTTTATCACGATTGAAGTTAGCGGTGTTCATTTGTTTGCATTCCATCACGACTTACTATAAAATCAAAATATTCATAATATAATCGATCTCCACAACAAACGAGGAATGATTGTTTATGAGCTTGTTTAATAATCACACAAGATCAATAGAAGAAGGATGTAAATTAGTTTACACACTTCTATTCCACTTGTCATATTTTTTACAAAATATGGAAAATGATCGAGTATATCTAATTATAAAACAAAAACATCTAGTAATTCTGGCGCAAGAAGTACTTTTTCTATAGCAACTTATGTTCTCGTGCGACTTTAACTTCAATTTTCAAAATCAAGTTTGATTTCCTAAGCCTCTTAATTTGATCCCTACAATCTCTCCTGGAATTCGGTAATCAAATCTTCAAAAGTCGATGTCCCCGTACTTGTTGTCTCCCCATAAGCGTACATCCTCTTCTCGAGGACTATTAATCATCCATTGACAGGATCAGTGATCTCAAGTTTGATGGATTAGTGTGTAACGCAGCGGAATAAGATCAAGAATTAGACAAATTATAGCAAGAATTGATATTCGTATGCATTAAGAACAAATACGGTTGTAACGAGAAAATATATTTTTGTGAAAAGGATTGTTTCAATAATATCAAATGTTTCTGCTCAATCATTCACCATTATAATTAGGTTGACACTCCTTATATAGAGTGCAATCACCGCTGATATCACGGGATAGTGACATCTAGCAGTTATTACCAAAATAACTAACACTTATCAAACTACTGAAATTTTCACATGCGATTTAGTGAGTTGAGAAGGGCATACTAAATTGTCAATATAGGGTTAGTGAGTTCACGAGTTTCTTACAAGAAAAATTATTCGAGTTATAGTAAACTAAGTAAAGTGTAATGAAATAGATAACAAGTCTATAACATGAGGATATAAAATAGTTTTATCACGATTGAAGTTAGCGGTGTTCATTTGTTTGCATTCGATCACGACTTACTATAAAATCCAAATATTCATAATATAATCGATCTCCAACAACAAACGAGGAATGATTGTTTATGAGCTTGTCTAATAATCACACAAGATCAATAGAACAAGGATGTAAATTAGTTTACACACTTCTATTCCACTAGTCATATTTTTACAAATATGGAAAATGATCGAGTATATCTAATTATAAAACAAAAACATCTAGTAATTCACGCGCAAGAAGTACTTTTTCTGTAGCAATTATGTTCTCGTGCGACTTTAACTTCAATTTTCAAAATCAAGTTTGATTTCCTAAGCCTCTTAATTTGATCCCTACAATCTCTCCTGGAATTCGGTAATCAAATCTTCAAAAGTCGACGTCCCCGTACTTGTTGTCCCCATAAGCGTACATCCTCTTCTCGAGGACTTTATTAATCATCCATTGACAGGATCAGTGATCTCAAGTTTGATGGATTAGAGTGTAACGCAGCGGAATAAGATCATGAATTAGACAAATTATAGCAAGAATTTGATATTCGTATGCATTAAGAATAAATACGGTTGTAACGAGAGAATATATTTCTGTGAAAATGAATGTTTCAATTATATCAAATGTTTCTGCTCAATCATTCACCAATTACAATTAGGTTGACACTCCTTATATAGAGTGCAATCACCGCTGATATCATGGGATAGTGACATCTGGCAGATTTATTACCAAAATAACTAACACTTAACAAACTACTGAAATGTTCACATGCGATTTGGTGAGTTGAGAAGGGCATACTAAATTGTCAATATAGGGTTAGTGAGTTCACGAGTTTCTTAACAAGAAAAAATATTCGAGTTATAGTAAACTAAGTAAAGTGTAATGAAATAGATAACAAGCCTATAACATGAGGATATAAAATAGTTTTATCACGATTGAAGTTAGCGGTGTTCATTTGTTTTCATTCCATCACGACTTACTATAAAATCCAAATATTCATAATATAATCGATCTCCAACAACAAATGAGGAATGATTGTTTATGAGCTTGTTTAATAATCACACAAGATCAATAGAACAAGGATGTAAATTAGTTTACACACTTCTATTCCACTAGTCATATTTTTACAAAATATGGAAAATGATCGAGTATATCTAATTATAAAACAAAAACATCTAGTAATTCACGCGCAAGAAGTACTTTTTCTATAGCAACTTATGTTCTCGTGCGACTTAACTTCAATTTCAAAATCAAGTTTGATTTCCTAAGCCTCTTAATTTGATCCCTACAATCTCTCCTGGAATTCGGTTAATCAAATCTTCAAAAGTCGATGTCCCGTACTTGTTGTCTCCCCCATAAGCGTACATCCTCTTCTCGAGGACTTTATTAATCATCCATTGACAGGATCAGTGATCTCAAGTTTGATGGATTAGAGTGTAACGCAGCGGAATAAGATCATGAATTAGACAAATTATAGCAAGAATTTGATATTCGTATGCATTAAGAATAAATACGGTTGTAACGAGAGAATATATTTCTGTGAAAATGAATGTTTCAATATATCAAATGTTTCTGCTCAATCATTCACCAATTACAATTAGGTTGACACTCCTTATATAGAGTGCAATCACCGCTGATATCACGGGATAGTGACATCTAGTGATTTATTACCAAAATAACTAACACTTAACAAACTACTGAAATGTTCACATGCGATTTGTGAGTTGAGAAGGGCATACTAAATTGTCAATATAGGGTTAGTGAGTTCACGAGTTTCTTAACAAGAAAAAATTTCGAGTTATAGTAAACTAAGTAAAGTGTAATGAAATTGATAACAAGTCTATAACACGAGGATATAAAATAGTTTTATCACGATTGAAGTTAGCGGTGTTCATTTGTTGCATTCCATCACGACTTACTATAAAATCAAAATATTCATAATATAATCGATCTCCAACAACAAACGAGGAATGATTGTTTATGAGCTTGTTTAATAATCACACAAGATCAATAGAAGAAGGATGTAAATTAGTTTACACACTTCTATTCCACTAGTCATATTTTTTACAAAATATGGAAAATGATCGAGTATATCTAATTATAAACAAAAACATCTAGTAATTCTGGCGCAAGAAGTACTTTTTCTATAGCAACTTATGTTCTCGTGCGACTTTAACTTCAATTTTCAAAATCAAGTTTGATTTCCTAAGCCTCTTAATTTGATCCCTACAATCTCTCCTGGAATTCGGTTAATCAAATCTTCAAAAGTCGATGTCCCCGTACTTGTTGTCTCCCCCATAAGCGTACATCCTCTTCTCGAGGACTTATTAATCATCCATTGACAGGATCAGTGATCTCAAGTTTGATGGATTAGAGTGTAACGCAGCGGAATAAGATCAAGAATTAGACAAATTATAGCAAGAATTTGATATTCGTATGCATTAAGAACAAATACGGTTGTAACGAGAGAATATATTTTTGTGAAAAGGATTGTTTCAATAATATCAAATGTTTCCGCTCAATCATTCACCACTACAATTAGGTTGACACTCTTATATACAGTGCAATCACCGCTGATATCACGGGATATTGACATCTGGCAGATTTATTACAAAATAACTAACACTTAATAAACTACTGAAATGTTCACATGCGATTTGGTGAGTTGAGAAGGGCATACTAAATTGTTAATATAGGGTTAGTGAGTTCACGAGTTTCTTAACAAGAAAAAATATTCGAGTTATAGTAAACTAAGTAAAGTGTAATGAAATAGATAACAAGTCTACAACATGAGGATATAAAATAGTTTTATCACGATTGAAGTTAGCGGTGTTCATTTGTTTGCATTCCATCATGACTTACTATAAAATCCAAATATTCATAATATATCGATCTCCAACAACAAACGAGGAATGATTGTTTATGAGCTTGTTAATAATCACACAAGATCAATAGAACAAGGATGTAAATTAGTTACACACTTCTATTCCACTAGTCATATTTTTTACAAAATATGGGAAATGATCGAGTATATCTAATTATAAAACAAAAACATCTAGTAATTCTCGCGCAACAAGTACTTTTTCTGTAGCAACTTATGTTCGTGTGCGACTTTAACTTCAATTTTCAAAATCAAGTTTGATTTCCTAAGCCTCTTAATTTGATCCCTACAACCTCTCCTGGAATTCGGTTAATCAAATCTTCAAAAGTCGATGTCCCCGTACTTGTTGTCTCCCCATAAGCGTACATCTTCTCGAGGACTTTATTAATCATCCATTGACAGGATCAGTGATCTCAAGTTTGATGGATTAGAGTGTAACGCAGCGGAATAAGATCAAGAATTAGACAAATTATAGCAAGAATTTGATATTCGTATGCATTAAGAACAAATACGGTTGTAACGAGAGAATATATTTCTGTGAAAAGGAATGTTTCAATTATATCAAATGTTTCTGCTCAATCATTCACCAATTACAATTAGGTTGACACTCCTTATATAGAGTGCAATCACCGTTGATATCACGGGATAGTGACATCTGGCAGATTATTACCAAAATACCTAACACTTAACAAAGTACTGAAATGTTCACATGCGATTTGGTGAGTTGAGAAGGGCATACTAAATTGTCAATATAGGGTTAGTGAGTTCACGAGTTTCTTAACAAGAAAAAATATTCGAGTTATAGTAAACTAAGTAAAGTGTAATGAGATAGATAACAAGTCTATAACATGAGGATATAAAATAGTTTTATCACGATTGAAGTTAGCGGTGTTCATTTGTTTGCATTCCATCACGACTTACTATAAAATCCAAATATTCATAATATAATCGATCTCCAACAACAAACGAGGAATGATTGTTTATGAGCTTGTTTACTAATCACACAAGATCAATAGAACAAGGATATAAATTAGTTTACACACTTCTATTCCACTAGTCATATTTTTTACAAAATATGGAAAATGATCGAGTATATCTAATTATAAAACAAAAACATCTAGTAATTCTCGCGCAAGAAGTACTTTTTCTATAGCAACTTATGTTCTCGTGTGACTTTAACTTCAATTTTAAAAATCAAGTTTGATTTCCTAAGCCTCTTAATTTGATCCCTACAATCTCTCCTGGAATTCGGTTAATCAAATCTTCAAAAGTCGATGTCCCCGTACTTGTTGTCTCCCCCGTAAGCGTACATCCTCTTCTCGAGGACTTTATTAATCATCCATTGACAGGATCAGTGATCTCAAGTTTGATGGATTAGAGTGTAACGCAGCGGAATAAGATCAAGAATTAGACAAATTATAGCAAGAATTTGATATTCGTATGCATTAAGAACAAATACGGTTGTAACGAGAGAATATATTTCTGTGAAAAGGAATGTTTCAATTATATCAAATGTTTCTGCTCAATCATTCACCAATTACAATTAGGTTGACACTCCTTATATAGAGTGCAATCACCGTTGATATCACGGGATAGTGACATCTTGCAGATTTATTACCAAAATACCTAACACTTAACAAAGTACTGAAATGTTCACATGCGATTTGGTGAGTTGAGAAGGGCATACTAAATTGTCAATATAGGGTTAGTGAGTTCACGAGTTTCTTAACAAGAAAAAATATTCGAGTTATAGTAAACTAAGTAAAGTGTAATGAGATAGATAACAAGTCTATAACATGAGGATATAAAATAGTTTTATCACGATGAAGTTAGCGGTGTTCATTTGTTTGCATTCCATCACGACTTACTATAAAATCCAAATATTCATAATATAATCGATCTCCAACAACAAAACGAGGAATGATTGTTTATGAGCTTGTTTACTAATACACAAGATCAATAGAACAAGGATGTAAATTAGTTTACACACTTCTATTCCACTAGTCATATTTTTTTTAAAATATGGAAAATAAATGATCGAGTATATCTAATTATAAAACAAAAAACATCTAGTAATTCTCGCGCAACAAGTACTTTTTCTGTAGCAACTTATGTTCTCGTGCGACTTTAACTTCAATTTTCAAAATCAAGTTTGATTTCCTAAGCCTCTTAATTTGATCCCTACAACCTCTCCTGGAATTCGGTTAATCAAATCTTCAAAAGTCGATGTCCCCGTACTTGTTGTCTCCCCCATAAGCGTACATCCTCTTCTCGAGGACTTTATTAATCATCCATTGACAGGATCAGTGATCTCAAGTTTGATGGATTAGAGTGTAACGCAGCGGAATAAGATCAAGAATTAGACAAATTATAGCAAGAATTTGATATTCGTATGCATTAAACAAATACGGTTGTAACGAGAGAATATATTTCTGTGAAAAGGAATGTTTCAATTATATCAATGTTTCTGCTCAATCATTCACCAATTACAATAGGTTGACACTCCTTATATAGAGTGCAATCACCGTTGATATCACGGGATAGTGACATCTGGCAGATTTATTACCAAAATACCTAACACTTAACAAAGTACTGAAATGTTCACATGCGATTTGGTGAGTTGAGAAGGGCATACTAAATTGTCAATATAGGGTTAGTGAGTTCACGAGTTTCTTAACAAGAAAAAATATTCGAGTTATAGTAAACTAAGTAAAGTGTAATGAGATAGATAACAAGTCTATAACATGAGGATATAAAATAGTTTTATCACGATTGAAGTTAGCGGTGTTCATTTGTTTGCATTCATCATCAACGACTTACTATAAAATCCAAATATTCATAATATAATCGATCTCCAACAACAAACGAGGAATGATTGTTTATGAGCTTGTTTACTAATCACACAAGATCAATAGAACAAGGATATAAATAGTTTACACACTTCTATTCCACTAGTCATATTTTTTACAAAATATGGAAATGATCGAGTATATCTAATTATTAAAACAAAAACATCTAGTAATTCTCGCGCAAGAAGTACTTTTTCTATAGCAACTTATGTTCTCGTGTGACTTTAACTTCAATTTTAAAAATCAAGTTGATTTCCTAAGCCTCTTAATTTGATCCCTACAATCTCTCCTGGAATTCGGTTAATCAAATCTTCAAAAGTCGATGTCCCCGTACTTGTGTCTCCCCCGTAAGCGTACATCCTCTTCTCGAGGACTTTATAATCATCCATTGACAGGATCAGTGATCTCAAGTTTGATGGATTAGAGTGTAACGCAGCGGAATAAGATCAAGAATTAGACAAATTATAGCAAGAATTTGATATTCGTATGCATTAAGAACAAATACGGTTGTAACGAGAGAATATATTTCTGTGAAAAGGATTGTTTCAATTATATCAAATGTTTCTGCTCAATCATTCACCAATTACAATTAGGTTGACACTCCTATATAGAGTGCAATCACCGCTGATATCACGGGATAGTGACATCTGGCAGATTTATTACCAAATAAACTAACACTTAAACAAACTACTAAAATGTTCACATGCGATTTGGTGAGTTGAGAAGGGCATACTAAATTGTTAATATAGGGTTAGTGAGTTCACGAGTTTTTAACAAGAAAAAATATTCGAGTTAGAGTAAACTAAGTAAAGTGTAATGAAATAGATAACAAGTCTATAACATGAGGATATAAAATAGTTTTATCACGATTGAAGTTAGCGGTGTTCATTTGTTTGCATTCCATCACGATTTACTATAAAATCCAAATATTCATAATATAATCGATCTCCGACAACAAACGAGGAATGATTGTTTATGAGCTTGTTTAATAATCACACAAGATCAATAGAACAAGGATGTAAATTAGTTTACACACTTCTATCCCACTAGTCATATTTTTTACAAAATATGGAAAATGATCGAGTATATCTAATTATAAAACAAAAACATCTAGTAATTGTCGTGCAAGAAGTACTTTTACTATTGCAACTTATGTTCTCGTGCGACTTTAACTTGAATTTTCAAAATCAAGTTTGATTTCCTAAGCCTCTTAATTTGATCCCTACAATCTCTCCTGGAATTCGGTTAATCAAATCTTCAAAAGTCGATGTCCCCGTACTTGTTGTCTCCCGCATAAGCGTACATCCTCTTCTCGAGGACTTTATTAATCATCCATTGACAGGATTAGTGATCTCAAGTTTGATGGATTAGAGTGTAACACAGCGGAATAAGATCAAGAATTAGACAAATTATAGCAAGAATTTGATATTCGTATGCATGAAGAACAAATACGGTTGTAACGAGAGAATATATTTCTGTGAAAAGGAATGTTTCAATTATATCAAATGTTTCTGCTCAATCATTCACCAATTACAATTAGGTTGACACTCCTTATATAGAGTGCAATCACCGCTGATATCACAGGATAATGACATCTGGCAGATTTATTACCAAAATAACTAACACTAAACAAACTACTGAAATGTTCACATGCGATTTGGTGAGTGAGAAGGGCATACTAAATTGTCAATATAGGGTTAGTGAGTTCACGAGTTCTTAACAAGAAAAAATATTCGAGTTATAGTAAACTAAGTAAAGTGTAATGAAATTGATAACAAGTCTATAACATGAGGATATAAAATAGTTTTATCACGATTGAAGTTAGCGGTGTTCATTTGTTTGCATTCCATCACGACTTACTATAAAATCCAAATATTCATAATATAATCGATCTCCAACAACAAACGAGGAATGATTGTTTATGAGCTTGTTTAATAATCACACAAGATCAATAGAAGAAGGATGTAAATTAGTTTACACACTTCTATTCCACTAGTCATATTTTTTACAAAATATGGAAAATGATCGAGTATATCTAATTATAAAACAAAAACATCTAGTAATTCTCGCGCAACAAGTACTTTTTCTGTAGCAACTTATGTTCTCGTGCGACTTTAACTTCAATTTTCAAAATCAAGTTTGATTTCCTAAGCCTCTTAATTTGATCCCTACAACCTCTCTTGGAATTCGGTTAATCAAATCTTCAAAAGTCGATGTCCCCGTACTTGTTGTCTCCCCCATAAGCGTACATCCTCTTCTCGAGGACTTTATTAATCATCCATTGACAGGATCAGTGATCTCAAGTTTGATGGATTAGAGTGTAACGCAGCGGAATAAGATCAAGAATTAGACAAATTATAGCAAGAATTTGATATTCGTATGCATTAAGAACAAATACGGTTGTAACGAGAGAATATATTTCTGTGAAAAGGAATGTTTCAATTATATCAAATGTTTCTGCTCAATCATTCACCAATTACAATTAGGTTGACACTCCTTATATAGAGTGCAATCACCGTTGATATCACGGGATAGTGACATCTGGCAGATTTATTACCAAAATACCTAACACTTAACAAAGTACTGAAATGTTCACATGCGATTTGGTGAGTTGAAGGGCATACTAAATTGTCAATATAGGGTTAGTGAGTTCACGAGTTCTTAACAAGAAAAAATATTCGAGTTATAGTAAACTAAGTAAAGTGTAATGAAATAGATAACAAGTCTATAACATGAGGATATAAAATAGTTTTATCACGATTGAAGTTAGCGGTGTTCATTTGTTTGCATTCCATCACGACTTACTATAAAATCCAAATATTCATAATATAATCGATCTCCAACAACAAACGAGGAATGATTGTTTATGAGCTTGTTTACTAATCACACAAGATCAATAGAACAAGGATATAAATAGTTTACACACTTCTATTCCACTAGTCATATTTTTACAAAATATGGAAAATGATCGAGTATATCTAATTATAAAACAAAAACATCTAGTAATTCTCGCGCAAGAAGTACTTTTTCTATAGCAAATTATGTTCTCGTGCGACTTTAACTTCAATTTAAAAAATCAAGTTTGATTTCCTAAGCCTCTTAATTTGATCCCTACAATCTCTCCTGGAATTCGGTTAATCAAATCTTCAAAAGTCGATGTCCCCGTACTTGTTGTCTCCCCCGTAAGCGTACCTCTTCTCGAGGACTTTATTAATCATCCATGACAGGATCAGTGATCTCAAGTTTGATGGATTAGAGTGTAACGCAGCGGAATAAGATCAAGAATTAGACAAATTATAGCAAGAATTTGATATTCGTATGCATAAGAACAAATACGGTTGTAACGAGAGAATATATTTCTGTGAAAAGGATTGTTTCAATTATATCAAATGTTTCTGCTCAATCATTCACCAATTACAATTAGGTTGACACTCCTTATATAGAGTGCAATCACCGCTGATATCACGGGATAGTGACATCTGGCAGATTTATACCAAAATAACTAACACTTAACAAACTACTAAAATGTTCACATGCGATTTGGTGAGTGAGAAGGGCATACTAAATTGTTAATATAGGGTTAGTGAGTTCACGAGTTTCTTAACAAGAAAAATATTCGAGTTAGAGTAAACTAAGTAAAGTGTAATGAATAGATAACAAGTCTATAACATGAGGATATAAAATAGTTTTATCACGATTGAAGTTAGCGGTGTTCATTTGTTTGCATTCCATCACGATTTACTATAAAATCCAAATATTCATTATAATCGATCTCCGACAACAAACGAGGAATGATTGTTTATGAGCTTGTTAATAATCACACAAGATCAATAGAACAAGGATGTAAATTAGTTTACACACTTCTATCCCACTAGTCATATTTTTTACAAAATATGGAAAATGATCGAGTATATCTATTATAAAACTAAAACATCTAGTAATTGTCGTGCAAGAAGTACTTTTACTATTGCAAATTATGTTCTCGTGCGACTTTAACTTGAATTTTCAAAATCAAGTTTGATTCCTAAGCCTCTTAATTTGATCCCTACAATCTCTCCTGGAATTCGGTTAATCAAATCTTCAAAAGTCGATGTCCCCGTACTTGTTGTCTCCGCATAAGCGTACATCCTCTTCTCGAGGACTTTATTAATCATCCATTGACAGGATTAGTGATCTCAAGTTTGATGGATTAGAGTGTAACACAGCGGAATAAGATCAAGAATTAGACAAATTATAGCAAGAATTTGATATTCGTATGCATGAAGAACAAATACGGTTGTAACGAGAGAATATATTTCTGTGAAAACGAATGTTTCAATTATATCAAAGTTTCTGCTCAATCATTCACCAATTACAATTAGGTTGACACTCCTTATATAGAGTGCAATCACCGCTGATATCACAGGATAATGACATCTGGCAGATTTATTACCAAAATAACTAACACTAAACAAACTACTGAAATGTTCACATGCGATTTGGTGAGTTGAGAAGGGCATACTAAATTGTCAATATAGGGTTAGTGAGTTCACGAGTTTCTTAACAAGGAAAAATATTCGAGTTATATTAAACTAAGTAAAGTGTAATGAAATTGATAACAAGTCTATAACATGAGGATATAAAATAGTTTTATCACGATTGAAGTTAGCGGTGTTCATTTGTTTGCATTCCATCACGATTACTATAAAATCCAAATATTCATAATATAATCGATCTCCAACAACAAAACGAGGAATGATTGTTTATGAGCTTGTTTAATAATCACACAAGATCAATAGAAGAAGGATGTAAATTAGTTTACACACTTCTATTCCACTAGTCATATTTTTTACAAAATATGGAAAATGATCGAGTATATCTAATTATAAAACAAAAACATCTAGTAATTCTCGCGCAACAAGTACTTTTTCTGTAGCAACTTATGTTCTCGTGCGACTTTAACTTCAATTTTCAAAATCAAGTTTGATTTCCTAAGCCTCTTAATTTGATCCCTACAACCTCTCCTGGAATTCGGTTAATCAAATCTTCAAAAGTCGATGTCCCCGTACTTGTTGTCTCCCCCATAAGCGTACATCTCTTCTCGAGGACTTTATTAATCATCCATTGACAGGATCAGTGATAAAAAGTTTGATGGATTAGAGTGTAACGCAGCGGAATAAGATCAAGAAATTAGACAAATTATAGCAAGAATTTGATATTCGTATGCATTAAGAACAAATACGGTTGTAACGAGAGAATATATTTCTGTGAAAAGGAATGTTTCAATTATATCAAATGTTTCTGCTCAATCATTCACCAATTACAATTAGGTTGACACTCCTTATATAGAGTGCAATCACCGTTGATATCACGGGATAGTGACATCTGGCAGATATTACCAAAATACCTAACACTTAACAAAGTACTGAAATGTTCACATGCGATTGGTGAGTTGAGAAGGGCATACTAAATTGTCAATATAGGGTTAGTGAGTTCACGAGTTTCTTAACAAGAAAAAATATTCGAGTTATAGTAAACTAAGTAAAGTGTAATGAAATAGATAACAAGTCTATAACATGAGGATATAAAATAGTTTTATCACGATTGAAGTTAGCGGTGTCATTTGTTTGCATTCCATCACGACTTACTATAAAATCCAAATATTCATAATATAATCGATCTCCAACAACAAACGAGGAATGATTGTTTATGAGCTTGTTTACTAATCACACAAGATCAATAGAACAAGGATATAAATTAGTTTACACACTTCTATTCCACTAGTCATTTTTTACAAAATATGGAAAATGATCGAGTATATCTAATTATAAAACAAAAACATCTAGTAATTCTCGCGCAAGAAGTACTTTTCTATAGCAACTTATGTTCTCGTGCGACTTTAACTTCAATTTTAAAAATCAAGTTTGATTTCCTAAGCCTCTTAATTTGATCCCTACATCTCTCCTGGAATTCGGTTAATCAAATCTTCAAAAGTCGATGTCCCCGTACTTGTTGTTCCCCCGTAAGCGTACATCCTCTTCTCGAGGACTTTATTAATCATCCATTGACAGGATCAGTGATCTCAAGTTTGATGGATTAGAGTGTAACGCAGCGGAATAAGATTATGAATTAGACAAATTATAGCAAGAATTTGATATTCGTATGCAATAAGAATAAATACGGTTGTAACGAGAGGATATATCTGTGAAAATGAATGTTTCAATTATATTAAATGTTTCTGCTCAATCATTCACCATTACAATTAGGTTGACACTCCTTATATAGAGTGCAATCACCGCTGATATCACGGGATAGTGACATCTGGCAGATTTATTACCAAAATAACTAACACTTAACAAACTACTAAAATGTTCACATGCGATTTGGTGAGTTGAGAAGGGCATACTAAATTGTTAATATAGGGTTAGTGAGTTCACGAGTTTCTTAACAAGAAAAAATATTCGAGTTAGAGTAAACTAAGTAAAGTGTAATGAAATAGATAACAAGTCTATAACATGTGGATATAAAATAGTTTTATCACGATTGAAGTTAGCGGTGTTCATTTGTTTGCATTCCATCACGATTTACTATAAAATCCAAATATTCATAATATAATCGATCTCCGACAAAAAACGAGGAATGATTGTTTATGAGCTTGTTTAATAATCACACAAGATCAATAGAACAAGGATGTAAATTAGTTTACACACTTCTATCCCACTAGTCACATTTTTACAAAATATGGAAAATGATCGAGCATATCTAATTATAAAACAAAAAACATCTAGTAATTGTCGTGCAAGAAGTACTTTTACTATTGCAACTTATGTTCTCGTGCGACTTTAACTTGAATTTTCAAAATCAAGTTTGATTTCCTAAGCCTCTTAATTTGATCCCTACAATCTCTTGGAATTCGGTTAATCAAATCTTCAAAAGTCGATGTCCCCGTACTTGTTGTCTCCCGCATAAGGTACATCCTCTTCTCGAGGACTTTATTAATCATCCATTGACAGGATTAGTGATCTCAAGTTTGATGGATTAGAGTGTAACACAGCGGAATAAGATCAAGAATTAGACAAATTATAGCAAGAATTGATATTCGTATGCATGAAGAACAAATACGGTTGTAACGAGAGAATATATTTCTGTGAAAAGGAATGTTTCAATTATATCAAATGTTTCTGCTCAATCATTCACCAATTACAATTAGGTTGACACTCCTTATATAGAGTGCACAAGCACCGCTGATATCACAGGATAATGACATCTGGCAGATTTATTACCAAAATAACTAACACTAACAAACTACTGAAATGTTCACATGCGATTTGGTGAGTTGAGAAGGGCATACTAAATTGTCAATATAGGGTTAGTGAGTCACGAGTTTCTTAACAAGAAAAAATATTCGAGTTATAGTAAACTAAGTAAAGTGTAATGAAATTGATAACAAGTCTATAACATGAGGATATAAAATAGTTTTATCGATTGAAGTTAGTAGCGGGTTCATTGTTTGCATTCCATCACGACTTACTATAAAATCCAAATATTCATAATATAATCGATCTCCAACAACAAACGAGGAATGATTGTTTATGAGTTGTTTAATAATCACACACAGATCAATAGAAGAAGGATGTAAATTAGTTTACACACTTCTATTCCACTAGTCATATTTTTTACAATATGGAAAATGATCGAGTATATCTAATTATAAAAAAAAACATCTAGTAATTCTCGCGCAAGAAGTACTTTTCTATAGCAACTTATGTTCTCGTGCGGGATTTAACTTCAATTTTCAAAATCAAGTTTGATTTCCTAAGCCTCTAATTTGATCCCTACAATCTCTCCTGGAATTCGGTTAATCAAATCTTCAAAGTCGATTTCCCCGTACTTGTTGTCTCCCCCATAAGCGTACATCCTCTTCTCGAGGACTTTATTAATCATCCATTGACAGGATCAGTGATCTCAAGTTTGATGGATTAGAGTGTAACGCAGCGGAATAAGATCAAGAATTAGACAAATTATAGCAAGAATTGATATTCGTATGCATTAAGAATAAATAGGTTGTAACGAGAGGAGATATTTGTGTGAAAAGGAATGTTTCAATTATATCAAATGTTCTGCTCATCATTCCCAATTACAATTAGGTTGACACCTTATATAGAGTGCAATCACCGCTGATATCACGGGATAGTGACATCTGGCAGATTATTACCAAATAACTAACACTAAACAAACTACTGAAATGTTCACATGCGATTTGGTGAGTTGAGAAGGGCATACTAAATTGTCAATATAGGGTTAGTGAGTTCACGAGTTTCTTAACAATAAAAAATATTCGAGTTATAGTAAACTAAGTAAAGTGTAATGAAATAGATAACAAGTCTAAACATGAGGATATCAAATAGTTTTATCACGATTGAAGTTAGCGGTGTTCATTTGTTTGCATTCCATCACGACTTACTATAAAATCCAAATATTCATAATATAATCGATCTCCAACAACAAACGAGGAATGATTGTTTATGAGCTTGTTTAATAATCACACAAGATCAATAGAAGAAGGATGTAAATTAGTTTACACACTTCTATTCCACTAGTCATTTTTTACAAAATATGGAAAAAATGATCGAGTATATAATTATAAAACAAAACATCTAGTAATTCTCGCGCAAGAAGTACTTTTTCAGTAGCAACTTATGTTCTCATGCGACTTTCACTTCAATTTTGAAAATCAAGTTTGATTCCTAAGCCTGTTAATTTGATCCCTACAATCTCTCCTGGAATTCGGTTAATCAAATCTTCAAAAGTCGATGTCCCGTTCTTGTTGTCTCCCCATAAGCGTACATCCTCTTCTCGAGGACTTTATTAATCATCCATTGACAGGATCAGTGATCTCAAGTTTGATGGATTAGAGGTGTAACGCAGCGGAATAAGATCAAGAATTAGATAAATTATAGCAAGAATTTGATATTCGTATGCATTAAGAACAAATACGGTTGTAACGAGAGAATATATTTCTGAAAAGGAATCTTTCAATTATATCAAATGTTTCTGCTCAATCATTCACCAATTACAATTAGGTTGACACTCCTTATATAGAGTGCAATCACTGCTGATATCACGGGATAGTGACATCTGGCAGATTATTACCAAAATAACTAACACTTAACAAACTACTGAAATGTTCACATGCGATTTGGTGAGTTGAGAAGGGCATACTAAATTGTCATATAGGGTTAGTGAGTTCACGAGTTTCTTAACAAGAAAAAAATATTCGAGTTATAGTAAACTAAGTAAAGTGTAATGAAATAGATAACAACTCTATAACATGAGGATATAAAATAGTTTATCACGATTGAAGTTAGCGGTGTTCATTTGTTTGCATTCCATCACGACTTACTATAAAATCCAAATATTCATAAGATAATCGATCTCCAACAACAAACGAGGAATGATGTTTATGAGCTTGTTTAATAATCACACAAGATCAATAGAACAAGGATGTAAATTAGTTTACACACTTCTATTCCACTAGTCATATTTTTTACAAAATATGGAAAATGATCGAGTATATCTAATTATAAAACAAAAACATCTAGTAATTCTGGCGCAAGAAGTACTTTTTCTATAGCAACTTATGTTCTCGTGCGACTTTAACTTCAATTTTCCAAATCAAGTTTGATTTCCTAAGCCTCTTAATTTGATCCCTACAATCTCTCCTGGAATTCGGTTAATCAAATCTTCAAATGTCGGTTAATCAAATCTTTAATTTTCAGACTTTGTCTTCAGCACTTGTGTCTTCAGACTTTGTCTTCAGCACTTGTGTCTTCAGACTTTGTCTTCAGCACTTGTGTCTTCAGACTTTATCTTCAGCACTTGTGTCTTTAGACTTTGTCTTCAGCACTTGTGTCTTCAGCAGTGGTTGTGACGTCTGTGGGACTTAAAGGTTTTTCTAATCCGACTCATTAGTTCTTTTGGTCCAACAAACTCCCCCTGAACCAATGCAGCCAAAACCTTTAACTTTATTGAGGTCCCACTTATTGTTGCCAAAGACTTCTCTTGATCAGCTTCAGAGAATCGGATCAGCACAGGCCAGGAAGAGGTTTCTAAACATGTGTTTGGCTAAGTATGCAGGGGAACTCTATTTTGGGGAATCTGGACATAGAGTTGTGATCCCAACCATGAAACCTACTTCCTATTTACGAGTCTGTAAGACTCACGAACATAGGCCTCAAGGAGAACAACCTGTTCCTCCTTGGAGAGTTCTTCTACTCCTCCTTCAAAGAAGAACTCTGGACCATAGTACTCAGATAGGTACTTTACAGTCCTGCCATTCTTCAACTCCACAGTAGTTATCTCCCTATAGACAAATTCATCAGGATGGGTGCCCTCAAGGAGTAACTGGAGCTCATTCTTCTTATGTCTTCAAGCTTCTTATATAATATCCCTTTTTGATCATCTTGTTTTCTAGTAAGGCTTGAGGGGTCATTTTTGATTGATGAGCCTTCTTGAATTCATCGAGTATTTCCCAAGGTGAGACTACAATGGCCAACATGATTGTAGAGTCTATTGTTTTTATAACCTGGCCATTGTATCTATGTGGAATGGATCTTTTGTGTATTCTAGAGCTCACCTTGGGGTCTGGCCATACTCTCACTCTCTCTTTTTGATACTGAATGTGTGTCTGAGAGTGTACAGCCTCTGAGCATGCCCTTTCATGGCTTGTATAGATGATGACTGGGGAAATTCCTTGTCAACAATCTTCAGTAGTTGCTCATCGTGCTGCTTCTGCTGTTCTTCATCTTCTATTTTGACTCTAACCATTTCCCTTTGTGAGTCAGGTGTGATCATTAGTTGACTCCTGGGTTCTGGTACCCTTAGAACAGCAGAGAGTGGCAGACTATCATCTTCATCATCTTCTTCTTCATCTTCTTCTACCCTCAGCACCCTTCTCCTCCTTCTAGGTGCATCACTGGATGATGGTTGGGTTGGTTTTTGTGGTAAAGGAATTGGTTTTGAGGGTTGAGGATGTTTGGATTTGAGTTTTGAGATTGGTTTGGTGATTTGAGGGGTAGGCTGTTTTTGAGTGGGTGATTGGGAAGGTTGTTCAAGCATTTTGGTTGTAAGTTTGGCTTTTGTGAGTTTTGCCATTTCAAGCCTTTTCCCAGCTCCAGCCTCATCAAGTGCTTCAATAATTATCCCTTTATGAAATTGCTCAGACAAACAGATTCTGGTGGCTATAGCCAGAATACTGTCTCTGATCCATGAATGAATCTCCATCAGTGATCTTCCTAAACATTTGGCTATGAATCGAATCATGATCTCCAATCTCTCTTTCTCCAGCACACTGTACCCAGCCCATCTGTTTTGGATTTCATTTACTTCCAACCTCCTGATCTCACTGTCTAGTTTGGCTGTATCAAAGTCTTGCTTGAAGAGTTGCTTAATGATTTTGTCCATGGATCAGCTGTGTGATTCATCTGCATCTTTTATCAGCTCCTCCAAGGATTTTTCTTCAGCATTCTTTTGATCGCCAACACTTTTCTTTCTTTTGTATGTGATCAGTTGTTGTTCCTTTTCCTTCTCCAACTCCTTGGTTTTCTCTTGTGCCTTCTCATCCTCAGTTCTTTTCTTTTCTTTTTTTCACTGCTGTACTCTCCCCCTTTTTGGATGCATTGGTTCCAGGGGTTTGTACCGCAGAAAGTTTCTTGTGCACAGCATCATCAATGAGTGGTTGTAGACTTGAGGAGATCCTCTCATCAATGGCTTTATGAACAATGTCATTGATGATGGGAGAGATGAGAGGTAAGGATTGTTGGAATGCAGCAACCATCTGCTCAGGGGGGTTCTGTCCCTGAGAGATAGTGCCAAAGGCAGAGGCTGGAGGCTCAGTGAAGTGAGAGGGTGAAGTGTTTGGGGGACCTTCAAATGAAGGTGCCATCTGTGGGTTAGTGGGGGCAGATGGACTTACATCCTGAGACTTCTTGGCAAGCAGTGCTTGTAGCCTGTTTACCTCAGCCTCCAGGATGGTGTTGTGGGCTAGAACATCATAGAAAAAGCCTAGGTCATCATCAGCAGATGTTGAATCACCTGACCTCCTGCTTGTAGCAGGATGTACATGCACCGGGTGTAAACCAGTTTTAGCATGTGCCCCTTTTTCTTGGAACTGGGGATTTCCAGCCTTAGGACGATGTCCTTCATCAGCTGTTGCCTCTAGTGAGGTCTTAGCGATGTTACCAGCCTCAGTTTGATCATGTGCTGATTCAGAAGAGGTGGCAGCCTCACCAGATGTTCGTATCTGCATATCCACACCAGGAGATAGAACAGTTAAACCCTGGTGCTGTGGGTTGTCAGAAGCATGTTGATCCTCTTCCTCAATGTGTGGTTCTCCCCTTTGTTGGTGTTTGTTGGGGAGGAGGAGAGGCATGCAGCTGAGTCAGCACGGGTTAGCAATTATAATGGTTGGACTTTGGGGGGCATTTGCTTGTGGAGAGGGGATAGAAGCTGATTGCATCCGGGGAGAGGGATGCTCTTCAATGAGAACCTCCTCAAGTGAGAGAGGTCTCAGTAATGTGGTTTCCCCTGAAGTGGTTGCAACAGGATCCTTTTGAGAGGATGCCTGTGCGGGTTAGCAGGTAGAGTCTCTGATACTGCTGGGGGGTTTAAACCAACAAGTATATCCTGCCTTGGTGGTACAGGAACATCTTCAGGGGACTCATCTCCCTGAATAGCTGTTTTGGGGCGTTTGGTTTTTGGTTTCGTGGGGACTCTGGATCTGGTGGTGAAAGCTGTGGGTTCCCTCTGCTTGGGCTTTAGCATTCGGGCAGCTTCTTTGAGAGTGAGGTCTGAGTTGTGCCTGGAGTATACCTCAGCCAAAACAGCTGGTGCAGGGACTCCAAGGCCAACAAGGCCATCAGATTCTAATTCATTTAAAATAATGGCCATCAGAAACCTGGGATATAATAGCCAGCGGTTTGCCGTAGGTTTCTGAGCCAAGTTCTTTATTTCTAGAAACACGATTTCAGAGAAATTTAGCGGTTGGTGTTCTAGAATAGAATACAATACCTGTTGCCATTGGGATGACATTGATCCCAAGAGGATGTCTTTGAAGCTAAGCATACATTTACCATGTGAAAGATAAGTTTTTCAGCATCATGGAAATGTTTCTTCAGAATAGTTGTAGCCCGAAGATCACCTTCATACCCATTATTGATAAAGGACATATCCATTGTGCCCTTTGGGTATTCAGTCACAGTGGTGGAGTCATGTAAGTATAATGCCTGACGAATGATGTCGGGTGTAACAACCACTGGTTTCTGGTTGACGAGGGACCGAACAGAGATTTGGCCAGTAGACTCATCAGTATGAACAAAAACATTTGACCAGAATTAATTGAGAGATTCAGGGTAGATGGTCGGATTCAAGAGAAAGGCTGTGCAATATGGGGAATCCACCATTAGGTCAATGGCATTATCAAATTTGTTCGAGAAAGCCAACTTGGTAAGGTATGCAACGCAGTTGTGTCGTGGTTTTAAGCTCATGGTTGCCATTTTTGAAAGTATGAAGGTCAGAAGAACGGCTAATGGAACATTTGAGAAAAAGACATGTATTTATAGGGTTGGGATAGGAAAAGGCTGAAAGAAAACTACTGAAGGTTTTGGTGTGGTCATCAGCTGTTTGAAACTACTGATGACGTCGTATAAACCTTCAGAGGTTTAAAACGACTGACAGTGGTGGTGTTGTCATCAGTTGTTATAAAACAACTGAAGACTTGGTTTTGACCATTAGACGTTGAAACAGCTGAAGTCTTGGTGTTAACCATGAGTAGTTGTGAAACTACTGAAGGTCTTGGTTTTGACTTCAAATGATGTAAACTGAGGACTTGGTGTTTGTCATCAGTAGTTGCGAAACTACTGAAGACAGTGGTTTTGTCATCAGTTGTTGTAAACAGCTGAAGACTTGGTGTTAGTCTTCAGTAGTTGTAAACTACTGAAGACATAGTTTTGGCTTCAGTTGTTTTAATGAAACAGTAGTGTATAAACGACTGAAGAGAAATTTCTCATCAGTTGTTTTCGTCAATTCATAGCTTTTCAGCTGTTTCAGTCTGACCTCCACACTTACTCATCAGACTTAGGTCTGAGTTTCAGACGTTTCATTGGGCATTAGTACTTATCTGCATTTCTGGCATCAGTAGTTGTACCTACATCAGCTGTTGTGACTACATCAGCTGTTGTAACTACATCAACTATTTTAACAAATAAAGTACTTGAGTACTGAGAAGTTACTTAAGCTCCAGTAGTTTTAAAAACTTTTGAAGGGAGGATAACTTCAGTACTTATATATGACAATAATCAACTAATGATCATCAGTACTTATGAGTTGAGATCATCAGTAGTTGTCACTTATTCTAGCTGCAGCATACCAAGCCTTAGCACTAGGTTTTGGAAAGTTGTGCTATCCAAGGGCTTAGTGAAAATGTCTGCAAGCTCATCAGCACTAGGAACAAATTTGGATCAATCAGACCTTTTTCAAAACAATCTCTAATAAAATGATGTCTGATTTCAATATGTTTAGTCCTAGAGTGCTAGACAGGATTCTTGACAATACAAAGAGCTGAAGAGCTGTCCATTAACAATGGGGTCTTAGTCTCTGTTATGCCATAATCCAATAATTGGTTTTGAAGCCAGAGTACCTGAGATGTACAGCTTGCAGCAGCAATGTACTCTGCTCAGCAGTTGATGTAGCAACTGAGGTCTGCTTTTTACTTTGCCAAGAAATCAAGCAGTTGCCTAAGAATTGGCATCCCCAGAAGTGGACTTCTTGTCAACTTACACCCTGCATAGTCACTGTCAGAAAAAGCAACTAATTTACCAGAATGTCTAGTAGAATACCATAAACCTAGAGATGGAGTGCCTTGCAGATATCTAAAGATCCTCTTGACTGCAATCAAATGAGACTCCTTAGGTGCAGCCTGAAATCTAGCACAAACACATGTAGCAAACATAATATCTAGTCTAGAAGCTGTTAAGTACATCAAGGACCAATCATACATCTGTAAAGTGTTTCATCAACCACTTTACCTTTCTGATCTGTATCCAGTTGTGTGGTGTTGCACATGAGAGTAGAACATGGCTTACAGTTTTGTAAATCAAACTTTTCCAAAAGATCTTTTGTGTATTTGGACTGATGAATGAAAATTCCATCAGCCTTTTGTTTGATTTCCAAAACCAGAAAGAACTGTAATTCTCCCTGGCACTCATTTCAAACTTCTGTTGCATCAACTTTGTAAAGGCATCACACAACTGTGGATCAGAGGATGCAAAAATAATATGATCTAATAAATTTGAACAAGTAGATTATGCTGCCCAGCTTTCTTAATGAATAAAGTCTTATCTATGGAGCCTCTAGTGAAATTATTTTCAGAAGAAAGTTTGATAATGTCTCATACCAGGCTCTAGGAGCTTGTTTCAACCCATAGAGAGCCTTATCAAGCTTATACACCCAATTAGGATGTTTATTGTCCTCAAAACTGGTGGTTGACATACATAAACCTCTTCTTTAATTTTCCTATACAAAAATGCACTTTTGACATCCATTTGAAAAACATTAAGGTTGTGATAAGCAGCATAAGCTAAAAACAATCGAATTGCTTCCAGTCTGGCTACAGGGGCAAAGGTTTCATTATAATCAATACCTTCCTCTTCTGAAAACCCCTGTACAACCAGTCTGGCCTGTTCTAACAATAAGCCCATTTTCATCAGTTTGTCCTAAACACCCATTTAGTGCCTATTGCACACTTACCTGGAGGTAGAGGAACCAGTTCCCACACTGCTGTTTCTTGAACTGAAGAAGCTCAAGCTGCATGGTTTCAACCCATCCATTGTCCCTAAAAGCAATATGATAGTTCTGGCTCTGCTGACTAATGAAGAGAGCAGAAGCAGAAATTTGACAATTGACTTCTTGTTGACACGCCAGCATTGATATCACCAATGATTTGAGACATAGGGTGATTCTTCAGATCTTGGTACACAATAAGATCTGTGCAAGTGTTTGTAGTAGGCTCAGCAGCAACAGATGGTGATTGTGAAGCATTTCCTTGAAACCAATCAGTAGATGGTAATTCAAAGGAAGTTGAAGTTGTAGAAATCTCATCAGCATTTGTTGTGGATTGTGCTACTGGAGCTACAGGAACATCAGGTCTAGCTGAATCAGGCAGTTGATCACTAAACTTGAAAAGGTGATTACTGATATCATCATCATCATCACTAACACCAGATGGATGACTAGCTACAGAAGATGATGGATTCATATGATCTGCAATAGCAAGCGGTTGATAAGGAACATATTGCAGAATGTCCAGATCAAACAACTCCACAGGGTTTTGTGGAATTGTATCCTTAGGGGATTCATTGAACTTCACATGCAAGGTTCTTCAACTATCTTTTTCCGACAGTTGAATACTCTGTAAGCCTTGCAAGTGGATGAATACCCAACAAAATACCCTGCATCCACCTTAGAATCAAACTTTAGGAGTTGATCCTTTGTGTTGAGAATGTAACACGGACACCCAAATGCTCTAAAGAATGAAATCAAAGGGGCTAAATGATGTAAAACTTCATAAGGAGTTTTTATCAACCTCTGATTTACTAAGGCTCTATTCTGTACATAGCAGGCTGTATTGACAGCTTCAGCCCAAAAGGTTAGTCGTAGACCAGAATCAGCCAACATGGACCTTGCAGCTTCAATGAGGGTCCTATTCTTTCTCTCCACTACTCCATTTTGCTCTGGAGTCCTTGGGATGCTATACTGCCTCTTGATTCCCTTTGACAAGTAAAACTCATCAAGAGTGTGGTTTCTGAATTCAGTACCATTGTCACTCCTCACACACTTAACTGGTAGGAAATACTGCTTCTCAACATGTAACACAAAGTTCGTAATGGACTAAGCAGCCTCATCCTTTGAATGCAAGAAGAAAGTCCATACATATCTAAAGTAATCATCCACAATTACCAGACAGTATTTCTTCTTTGCCATACTCAATACCTTCACAGGACCAAAAAGATCCATGTGCAGTAGTTGTAAGCAGGCATTAGACTTGGATTCTTCTATGGGTGGGAATGAAACTTTATGTTGTTTCCCTTTTAAGCATGCAGTGCAGATTTCGTCACAATTGAACTCCTTTATTGGAAGACCTCTCACTAAACTCTTGTGGATTAGCTGATTCATGTTTTTGAGATTAACATGACCCAGCCTTCTATGCCACAGTTTAGATTCTTGGAGAGAGGCCTTGGAGAACAAGCATGGATGGCCTTTTAACTCAATTTTCTTTGACAAATCCAAGGCATATACTCTTCCTATCCTGTTGGCCTTCAGGAGAGTATTATCATCCAGTACTTTGTCAATCAGGCTCAGAACCTTAGAAGACAGAATCCTACAGTTCTGGCTTGTGAAAAGAGCAACATGTCCTTTGTCACACATCTGACTGACACTTAACAGATTGTATTTGAGATTCTCCACATGGTTGACATCATCAAATCTAATATCTCCATTAGACACAAATCCCTTTCCAATGATGTAACCTTTAGCATCATTTCCAAATGAGACAAATCCCTTCTTTCCTTGAGACTAATCATGAAGAAGAGAGCTGCTCCCAGTCATGTGCATGGATCCTCCACTATCCACATACCAGATGCTTCTTTGGCATACTGAAGAACCCTGCAAAATCATAAGAAACTAGTTAGCTTTGGAGACCCAAACCTTTTTGGTTTTGGGACTGACTTTATCAACAGATTTAACCATAGCTCGTTTCTCATGATTAACAGCTGATGAAGATGGAGATGGTGCTGAAATAGATTTGGACCTCGAATTCCTTTTCAGTGGTTTGATCACAGGGGCTTCAAGTTGGTTAACTCTCCCCAACAGATGCTGAACCATCATAACAAGTTGTGTCTGATTTGAAGCTAGAGCTTTCAGTTCATTTGACACTCCAGAGCTTGTTTTTGATGAGTTCTGTGACCCACCATTTCTTCCTTCTTAGATTTCACAGACTTAGTCTTATGTTTATCATGAGGAACAATATCAGTTGTCTTCTGATAAACCGCATCCTTCTTAGTGAATTTGGGTAAGGCCTTGGGTTTATCAGGTTGAGATGATTGTGGTACAAACCTGGTCTCAAACTCAGTTTTCATTTTATTTATTTCTAGTTTAATGAGCTCATCCCTTTGGAGTTTTAAACTCTTTTTGTACCAACATTCATCAGATAGATGATTGAATTTACCACAAATTTCACATGGTTTATTCTTCGTCTTGGACATCTCTACTGCTGAAGTGGAAACTACTGAAGGTGTGATCTTCAGTACTTACCTCCTATCAGTACTAGGGACTAAAGGATTTGTAACAGCTGAAGACTGGTAATTCAACTGTTTTCCATCCGTCCTAATAGACCGTTTGATGGATTCCTCAGCAGTTGTTAGTCCTTGTATTTCAACTGATTTGAAATGCTTTTCAGATGTTGGGTCTCTTTCAGTACTTGGGGTACATTGAGGAACAACATCTGAAGTACTCAGCTTCATATGAGTCTCAGTAGTTAGACAATCAGTCAATTTATTTGCTGAGATCTTAACACTGATTTCATTCTCTGATCTTAGATTATCATTGGAGAATGATTCACACGATAATGTGGTTTGGAGATTGCTTTCACTTTCAGACTTAACTATGGAGTTAGGAGTAAAGTCTGTTGGTGGAGCAATATGGTTGTAACCAATACCAAACTTCACATTTGAAGCAGTTTGCTTGCTAAGAAGCATTTCAAATCCCTTGCATGATGAGACTCAGCGGTCACACTCAACTTGGGTCACTGCAAGTTTTTCTTTGAGACTCCTGTGGTCTTCCAGAATAACCTCTAGCTTGGCCTTTTCATCATTTAATTGGCTTTCAAGGTTGTAAATCTCATCACTTTTACTATTAAGAGCAGACTCATACTCAGCTTTTCTTTTGGAAATGGTTTTCTCAAACTCAAGTTTTTGATTTATTAATGCTACATTTGCCTCTCTAATAGAGACAAGGCAGCTATGCATGATTCAGAACATAACTTGGCTTTAGCCTCTGAATATACCTGAGTTACGTGTGAAGATGATGCATTTGAGCAGGAACCCTCAGTAGACTCCAGGGCCATGAGAGCAAGATTTCCAAAAGGGTGTTCACCACCATGTTGACTAGCACCAGCATAGTATTGCTCAGTGTGACCAGACAAGTTATTAGGTAAGCTACTCTAGTCAACGACTCCAGGTGTGAAGAAGCTGTGATGAGGTTGTGATTGAGATGGAGATGGTTGAGGTTCTGGTAGTGCATGAGGTTGTGGTACTATAGGAGCTTGATCTTGATTTGACTGTGGCATATAATAGCGGGGATAAGGATATGGCATTTGACCCTGAGGAACAAAATATGCAGGAGATTGAAGGTGTGATGAATGACTAGAAAATGTTGCCCTTTGGATTGTGAATTGTTATTTGGAAAAGTCAAAAAGGGTGCAGAGATGTTAGATCCAGTTGATAACCGACTTTGGTTTTGTCAGAGAGTCCAGGAAATTTCCTGCCAGTTCTCTTGTAGAATTTCTGAGATCTGATATTGATCAAGGCCATTCGGCTCAAAATATCCATCTCTTCTAAATCATCATTAGCAATGCCCTTCAAATCATCCATGATAAAGCATAGATTGTCACTATTATTACTAGAATGACAATCAACACTCACAAAGGCATGATTAGAATTGTTTGAGGTGAAATCAATATGCTCATCATAGTGGCATTCTGATCCTGCATACTCTGACTCATGACTTACGAAGGTAGTGTTTCCTGGTACAAAGTCATAAGTGAGCTTTCCGAATGATGACAGTTTTCATTTCTGTTCTATGTCTCTCTCAAATGTGAGCAATTTCCCATGGAGTTGGGT
Organism: Flaveria trinervia; assembly: GCA_025506515.1. Classification (NCBI taxonomy): domain Eukaryota; kingdom Viridiplantae; phylum Streptophyta; class Magnoliopsida; order Asterales; family Asteraceae; genus Flaveria; species Flaveria trinervia. The sequence continues at coordinate 16,719,110 of CM046452.1, read as the reverse complement.
GAGAGATAGTTTGTCCAAATTTTCACTGAAGCGTAGGACAATAGTATATGTGTCCCATCTCTCAGGCAGTGATCTGAGAAATCTGTTATTCATCTGGCTATTGGTGTACTCATGTTTAACCATTTTTAATCAGAGATCAAACAAGAGAACCGCTCAAACTGTTGAGTCAGTGTCTCAGCCTTCCTATGAGAGAATGTCTCATATTGTTGGGCAAGGATTTCCCTATTATTTGCCAAGACCTCATCTGTTCCTCCAAATTGTTCTTTTAAGGCATTCCAGAGGTCATGGGTAGTTTCATAATGCATTAGCCCAGAATAGATTTCATTGGGCAGTGCCATGGCCAGAATTCCATGGGCTTTTGCATCAATCTCAAACAATTTCTTATCCTCATTTGAGTATTGCTCCCTCCTCTTCGGAACCATTTGATCGGGTTATTCACCATAGGCTTGTGTGGACCATGTACCACTGATGTCCAACAACCTGAACTGTTAACAGACAGGTGATGGAGCATTCGTCGTTGCCATATGTTATACTCACTCCTAACCAGCATTGGAGGCTTGGTTGAGGAACCAGTATTGTGAGGATCATTGGAAGGAGTAGTCATTTTAGGTCCAAATACAATTTAATTCAAGCTTTTAAAAGATTTTACACACACCACAACAGACGCAATGAAAACCAAGAATAAATTTCAGGATGAATGGCCAAAAACACAGAAAATTCAATCTCTATAACCGTTTCTTGCAAAAATGCTAATTCAATCAAACTTGGATCTTGGATAGCAGTTTCAATGATCAATTATTAGATCAATCAATGATTAACCAGCTCTGATACCCTTTGACAGGATCAGTGATCTCAAGTTTGATGGATTAGAGTGTAACGCAGTGGAATAAGATCAAGAATTAGACAAATTATAGCAAGAATTTGATATTCGTATGCATTAAGAACAAATACGGTTGTAACGAGAGAATATATTTCTGTGAAAAGGAATGTTTCCATTATATCAAATGTTTCTGCTCAATCATTCACCAATTACAATTACGTTGACACTCCTTATATAGAGTGCAATCACTGCTGATATCACGGGATAGTGACATCTCGCAGATTTATTACCAAAATAACTAACACTTAATAAACTACTGAAATGTTTACAATTACTGAGAACATATCAGAGAGTGCTAAGCACAAAACATAACACTACTGATAAACACAACTACTGAAGAAGTACTCTTCAGCTGTTGTGACAAACTACTGAAAAGGGAAAATATAAAACTACTAAAAGAAAACCGTCACAACTACTGAAGAAGACCTCTTCAGCTGTTGTGACAACGTTGATACTTGGTCTTCAGTACTTGTCTTCAGCACTTGTGTCTTCAGACTTTGTCTTCAGCACTTGTGTCTTCAGACTTTGTCTTCAGCACTTGTGTCTTCAGACTTTGTCTTTATTAATATCAAGCTAAGACAATTACAAGTATGAAAAGCAGATTCGAATAACTTGTGTATTTGTTTTACATACCTGCAAATCTAAGCTATTTATATTGAAAACAAAAGGAAAGGAACTAACAATTACAGAAATAGTCCCTATACTATTACAAAATATCAAAAGACAAATAAAGAAAACATGTTAATCTTTTTAGAGCACTTAACAATACTCCCCTAAGATTTACATGGTCTTCAGTCTTCAAAATCTTCAAGCTTGACTGCTGACTCTATCTTCAATTCTATCGTCAGCCTTGAATCATCATTCAAAGAAATCTGCTGGTTCTTCTTTGACTTTGAACATAGGCTTCTGTTTGTACATTTCTAACTCTTTCAAAGCTTTTGATATAGCAGACTGAATTTACTTGCAAGAATGCCTTGTTCTGGTTTAGCTACATTTGTTTTAATTTCCATCTTGTCCATTCTTTCCAATGTATCTTTGAAAGACATGAAATATCAATGTTGCCTATAACTCAATAGGTTTATTACTGTCCTTTGAGTACACTTCTAAGAACCCTTTTCTTGATATTCTCATGAATTCAATATCTTTAATATCTTTCTTAACAATGTGGCATACGCAAGTGCTTTTCTCAAAGAAATCCTTCCATGGCAGTGTTCATCACATTGATAATAGAAATAAAATATTTCTTGTCTTGCTCAGCCACTTCAGGAGAAACCTTCTCAAATTTTTGTACTGATAAAAATGAGATATAACTTGGATGTAACAATTTTAGCTCAAAAACTCCAAATAAAGCAATCATGTCCTCATTCCATCTTTCTAGATTTCGGACTAACTTTAGCTCAAATGTCTCAGTGTTGTAAAACCATCTGAGAATTGGCTTTGAGTTTTGATTACCGTCAATCACTTTAAGTCCTGGAGTTGTAACTTTTTCAAAGTATTTATCACAAAATTCTATCAACGAATGTTCTTCTTCTGATTGAACTCCCTTAAGTTTCTTGTTTTTCTTTGTTGGACCAAAAGAACCAATGAGCCAAGATCAGAAAACCTCTAAGTCCCACATGATATCATAAAAACTGCTGAAGGCTTCATCAGCAGTTCGACAAGTGCTGAAAACTTCAACAGTTGAAGATCAAGTACTGAAGACTTCAACAGCTGAAGATTAAAGTGCTGAAGTTCAACAGCTGAAGAACACAAGTACTGAAGCTAAACAGCTGAAGAACACAAGTGCTAAAGCTGAAGACCAAAGTACTGAAGTACAACAGCTGAAGAGTCTACAAGTGCTGAAGATCAACAACTGGTGTACAAAGTCTGAAGACATCAGCTGATGATATCTACTGAAGTCATCAGCTGATGAAACGTCTGAAGTTGAAGTCTGAAGACCAAGTACTGAAGTTTCAGTAGTTTGTCACAACAGCTAAAGAGTACTTCTTCAGTAGTTATGATATCAGTAGTTTTATGTTTTTAGTTTCAATAGTTTTGTAAAATGACTGAGGAGCTTGTTCTTCAGTCGTTGTAGTATCAGTAGTTTTATGTTTTTCAGTAGTTATAGTAACTGATAACACTTAGTATTTTTGTAAGAAGATGTCAGCTGTTTTGACATCTTCAGTAGTTGTGTTTCAGTTGGAATAATTCTGTTAGATGTCACTATCAAGTGACATCAGCAGACGTCACATCTCTTATATAAGAGGTGTCGACCTAATTGTAAGTGTGACATTCCGTTACCACGAAAGCGAATATTGAATGATTTATTTGCAGAATTCTCTCTATGTATAACCGTTTTTGTTCTTCATTGAATATCTTTTCGTTCTTGTGAATTGGCTAATTCATTGTAGAATTCCTGTTATACTCTTATCAATCAAACGTAGATCATTGATCGATCTAACAATTGATCATTAAAACTACTAATTGATATCTATGTTTGATTGAATTAGCATATTCGCAAGAACTGGTTATAGATTATTGAATTTCTGTCGCTTTCGTTCATTTATTTTGAGATCTCTCTTGGTTCAATTGGTTGTTGTGTTTTGTTCTAAATCTGTTATAGCTTAACTGAATTTGATTGAATCTGAGATGACTACTCCTTCTAATGATCCTCACAATACCGGTTCCTCAACCAAGCCCCCGATGCTGGTTTGGACCAAGTATAACATATGGCAACGAAGAATGCTTCATCACCTGTTTGTTAACAGTTCAGGTTGTTGGACACCTGTGGTACATGGACCACATAAGCCTATGGTGAACAATCCGGAAACCAATCAAATGGTTCCGAAGAAGGAACAATACTCTGATGAAGATCGGAAACTGTTTGAGATTGATGCTAAAGCCCATGGAATTCTGGCCATGGCACTGCCTAATGAAATCTATTCAGGGCTTATGCATCATGAAACTGCTCATGATCTCTGGAATGCCCTGAAGGAACAATTCGGTGGCACAGATGAGGTCTTAGCAAACAACAGACAAATCCTTGCTCAACAATATGAGACATTCTCTCATAGAAAGGGTGAGACACTGACTCAACAGTTTGAGCGTTTTCCTGCTTGATCTCTGAGCTGAAAATGGTGAAACAGGAATACAACAATAGCCAGATGAATAACAGGTTCCTCAGATCACTGCCTGAGAGATGGGACACATACACTATTGTCCTACGCTCCAGTGCAAATCTGGATAGCCTATCTCTCACCCAACTTCATGGGAAACTGCTTACATTTGAAAGAGAGATAGAGCAGAAGAGGAAACTGTCCTCATCAGGAAAGCTCACTGATGACTTTGTACCAGGGAATACTGCCTTGGTTGGTCATGAGTCAGAATATGCTGCATCTGAAAGCAATTATAATGAGCATATTGATTTCTCTTCAAATAGTTCTGATCAGGCATTTGTTGGTATTGAGAGTCTGTCTGGCAGTAATAGTGACAATCTATGCTTCATCATGGATGATTTGAAAGGAATAGCTGATGATGATCTAGAAGAGATGGATATTCTGAGCCAAATGGCACTGATTAATATCAGATCTCAGAAGTTCTATAAGAGAATTGGCAGGAAATTTCCTGGACTCTCTTGCAAAACCAAAGTTGGTTTTGACAAGAGTAAGTTGAGGGTCACAAATGCCAAAGGCTGGGACACTTTGCAAGAGAGTGTAGATCAACTGGATCTAACTCTTCTGCACCCTTTGTGACTTTTCCTAGTACTAGTCCACAAAACAGAGGGCAAATACTGCTGGTTCTGGTCATCATTCACATCCTAGGTCTCCTGCATACTTTGTTCCCCAGGGTCAAATGTCATATCCTTATCCCTGCAATTATATGCCTCAACCAAATCCTGTTCAAGCTCCAATTGCACAACAACCACAAGCATTGCCTGAACCACAACCTTCCCAATCTCATCAACAAACTCAACCTCAACAACACAGCTTCTTCATCCCAGGAGTTGTTGACTGGAGCAGTTTACCAGATGACTTGTCTGGTCATGAACAACTGTTCTCAGGTGCTGGTCAACATGGTGGTGAAAGTCCCTTTGGAAATCTAGCTCTTATGGCTTTGGATTCTGCTGATACTTCATCCACTAATGCCTCTACACCAAAGGTATCACAGGTATCCTCTGAGGCAAAAGCCAAATTGTGTTCTGAAACATGTATAGCAGCATTTGCATCTATTAGAGAAGCAAATGTAGCTTTAATCAACAAGAACATTGAGCTAGAACAAATAATTTCCAAAAGCAAAGCTGAATTTGAGTCTGTGCTTAATGATAAGAATGATGAGATTTACAAACTTAAATGCCAAATAACTGATGATAAGGCTAGGGAAGAGATACTTCTAGAGAAGTATAAAGATCTCAAAGAAACCCTTGCAGTCACCCAGGTAGAGTGTGATAGATGGGTACAATCATGCAAAGGTTTTGAAATGCTTCTTAGTAAGCAATCTGCTTCCAATGTGAAGTTTGGCATTGGTTACAATCACACTGCTCCACCTACAGATTTTACTCCCAGAGCAGAGGTAGAATCTGATGGTGAGAGTAATAACCAATCCATTTCATCATGTGATCTCCTTTCTCATACAACACAATCAGAAGTAGAAGTCAGCACCAAGCCCTCTCAGAACCTATCAGCTGATGTTGATGGTTCCACTGCTGACACTCACATGATCAATGAGTTGATCAACTCAGGAGTTAATTCTAAATGTCCTGAAAGGACTAGAGAGCAAGATTTAACACCTGAAGTTCAAACTCCAACTACTGCCAGTACTGAAAGAAGAAAACTATCAGTAGAAAGAGTTTGAAGACTACTAAAGAGGAAGTCAAGAAAGCAAATAATGCTTCCAAAGCACTGAAGAGCAAGTCTTCAGTTGCTTCACCCTCTTTAGTTGATGATCAACCTAAGATGAAGAAGAAAACATGTGAAGTATGTGGTTTGTTCAATCATCTTACAGATGATTGCTGGTACAAAAGAGGTTCCAAACTCAAACATAAAGAGGAAATTAAAGAAAAATGGTAAAATGAAAACTGAGTTTGAGACCACATTTGTATCAGCAACATCAAATCCTGTAACCCTTAAGTCCACAAAGAAATCCAAAAAGGAAGGGGTTTAACAGGTAACAGCTGAGATTGCTCAGAAGAAGAAGGTGCAACATAGGAACTTATCAAACTCCACTGGCAATGTGTCTGATGAGCTGAAAGCTTTATCACAAAATCAGACACAGCTGGTTATGATGCTTCAACATCTATTGAGAAGAGTTAACCAATTAGATGCTCCTATGTTGAAACCACAGAAAAGGAGGTCCAAGCCAAAGGATTCCTCTTCTTCACCATCTTCTTCCTCTCAGGCTGTTGTTTCCAATAACCTGTTAGTTTACCATCTGTTGATGAGATCAGGGCCAAAACCAAAAAGGTTTGGGTCTCCAAAACTAACTGATTGTTTATTATTGCAGGGTTCTCCAACATGCCAAAGAAGCATCTGGTATGTAGACAGTGGGGGATCTATGCACATGACTGGGAACAGCTCTCTTCTTCATGACTACTCTCAAGGAAAGAAGGGTTTTGTTTCTTTTGGCAATGATGCTAGGGTTACATCATTGGAATGGCTTTGTCTCCAATGGAGAAATAAGTTTGATGATGTTAATCATGTGGAAAATCTCAAGTACAATCTCTTGAGTGTCAGTCAAATGTGTGATAAAGGCCATGTTGCTCTTTTCACCAGTCAGAACTGTAGGATTCTGTCATCCAAAGTTCTGCACTTGATTGATAAGGTGTGGGATGATCACACTCTCCTGAGAGCCAACAGGACAGGAATAGTGTATGCCTTAGATCTTTCCAAGAAAATAGATCTCAGAGGCAATCCTTGCCTATTTTCCAAAGCCTCTTCTCAAGAATCTAAACTATGGCACAGAAGGCTGGGTCATGTTAATTTCAAAAACATGAATCAGCTAATCCACAATAGTTTAGTTAGAGGCTTACCAATAAAGGAGTTCCACTGTGATGAACCTGCACTGCTTGTTTAAAAGGAAAACAGCACAAAGTCTCATTCCCTCCTATTGAAGAGCCTAAGTCCACTGCCTGCTTGCAATTACTGCATATGGATCTATTTGGTCCTGTGAGAGTAATGAGCATGGCAAAGAAGAAATACTGTCTGGTAATTGTGGATGATTACTCCAGATTTGTATGGACTTTCTTTCTACATTCAAAGGATGAGGTTGCTCAGAAGATTATTCACTTTGTGTTGTATGTTGAGAAGCAGTATTCCCTTCCAGTCAAGTGTATTAGGAGTGACGATGGAACTGAATTCAGAAACCATACACTTGATGACTTCTATCATTCAAAGGGAATCAAAAGGTAGTTTAGCATACCATAGACTCCAGAATAAAATGGAGTAGTGGAGAGAAAGAACAGGACCCTAATTGAAGCTGCAAGGTCCATGCTGGCTGACACTGGTTTGCCACTGACCTTTTGGGCTGAAGCTGTTAGCACAGCTTGCTATGTGCAGAATAGAGTCTTAGTAAATCAGAGGTTGATGAAGACTCCATATGAAGTTCTCCATCACTTGGCTCCTCTAATTTTAATTTTCAAAGCATTTGGGTGTCCTTGTTTTATTCTCAACACAAAGGATCAACTCCATAAATTTGATCCTAAGGTGGATGCAGGGTATTTTGTTGGTTATTCATCTACTTGCAAGGCATACAGAGTCTTCAACTGCAGAACAAAGATAGTTGAAGAGACTTTGCATGTGAAATTTAATGAATCTACTATGGACAAGATTCCACAAAACCCTATGGAGTTGTTTGATTTGGACATACTGCAATATGTTCCTTATCAACCTCTAGCTGTTGCAGATCCTGTGAATAAATCATCTTGTAGCATGTCTTCCACCTGGTGGTATTGATGATGATGATGATAATATCAATACTCACCTATTCAAGTTTAGTGACCAACTGCCTATGTCTACTAAATTTGATGTTCCTGTAGCTTCAGCAGTTCCATCCACAACATATGTTGATGAGATCTCTGATTCCTCTACATCTTTTGAGTTACCTTCTAATTCATGGTTTCAAGAGTCTGCATCAACATCTGCTGCTGCTGAAGGTCCTACAAACACTTGCACAGATCTCATTGTTTATCAAGAACTGAAGAATCACCCAATGTCTCAAATTATTGGTGATATCAATGCTGGTGTTTCAACAAGAAGTCAATTGTCTAACTTCTGCTTCTATGCTCTCTTCATCAGTCAGCTAGAGCCAAAGAACTACCATGTTGCTTTGAGAGACAATGGATGGGTTGAAGCCATGCAGCTTGAGCTACTTCAGTTCAAGAAACAGCAAGTGTGGGAACTGGTTCCTCTTCCTCCAGGTAGTGTGCAATAGGCACTAAATGGGTGTTTAGGAATAACTGATGAAAATGGGCTTATTGTTAAGAACAAGGCTAGACTGGTTGTACAGGGGTTTTCACAAGAAGAAGGTATTGACTATGATGAAACCTTTGCCCCTGTAGCCAGACTAGAGGCAATCAGATTGTTTTTAGCCTATGCTGCATTCCACAATCTTAAAGTTTTTCAAATGGATGTCAAAAGTGCATTTTTATATGGTAAAATAAAGGAAGAAGTTTATGTGTGTCAACCACCAGGTTTTGAGGATAATAAACATCCTGAATGGGTGTATAAACTTGATAAGGCTCTTTATGGGTTGAAACAAGCTCCTAGAGCCTGGTATGAGACACTTTCCACTTTTCTTCTTAAGAATAATTTCACTAGAGGCTCCATTGATAAAACTTTGTTTATTAAGAAGGTGGATCAGCATAAGCTACATGTTCAGATTTATGTTGATGATATCATTTTTGCATCCTCTGATCCCCAGTTGTGTGATGATTTTACAACATTAATGAAAAAGAGCTTTGAAATGAGTGCAATGGGAGAATTACAGTTCTTTCTAGGCTTGCAAATTAAACAAAAGGCTGATGGAACCTTTATTCATCAGTCAAAATATACAAAAGATCTTTTGAATAAGTTTGATTTACAAAACTGTAAGCCCTGTTCTACTCCCATGTGCAACACCACACAACTGGATGCTGATCAGAAAGGTAAAGCTGTTGATGAAACACTTTACAGATGTATGATTGGGTCCTTGATGTATTTAACAGCTTCTAGACCATATTATGTTTGCTACATGTGTTTGTGCTAGATTTCAGGCTGCTCCTAAAGAGTCTCATTTGATTGCAGTCAAGAGAATCTTTAGATATTTGCAAGGTACACAATCTCTGGGTTTATGGTATTCCACTGGACACTCTTGCAAATTAGTTGCTTTTTCAGATAGTGACTATGCAGGGTGCAATTTAACTAGAAAGTCAACTTCTGGTGGTTCTCAATTCCTAGGCAACTGTTTGATTTCTTGGCAGAGTAAGAAACAACATCTGTTGCTACATCAACTGCTGAGGCCGAGTACATTGCTGCTGCAAGTTGCACTTCTCAGGTACTCTGGCTTCAGAACCAACTTCTGGATTATGGCATTACAGAGACTAAGACTCCATTATTAATGGATAGTGCTTCAGCTTTGTGTATTGTCAAAAATCCAGTCCAGCACTCTAGGACCAACATATAGAGATCAGACATCACTTTATTCTGGATTGTTTTGAAAAAGGTCTGATTGATCCTAAGTTTGTGCCTAGTGCTGATGAGCTTGCAGATTATTTTACTAAGCCTTTGGATAGTTCTATTTTTCAAAACCTTTTGTTAAGGCTTGGTATGCTGCAGCTAGAATAAGTGACAACTACTGATGATTTCAGTAATATTAATTACTGGTATCATTGGTAACCATGTCACATATAATTACTAATGAGTCCTTTCACCTTCAGTAGTTTTTATAACTACTGACGGCTAAATGCCTCACAAGTACTGAAGTACTTTATCTGTTCCAAACTACTGATGTAGTTACAACTACTGATGTAGTTACAACTACTGAAATCATACAAACAGATAAGTACTGACGTCCTATGAACACCTGAAAAGCAGATGCAAAGTCTGATGAGTAAGTGTTGAGGACAGTATAAAAAGCTGAAAGGCTATGAATTGACGAAAATACTGAAGAAATTCTCTTCAGTCGTTTCTACAACTGCTGTTTCATTCTAAACACTGAAGCAAAACTATGTCTTGAGTAGTTTTAAACTACTGATGACTAACACCAAGTCTTCAGCTGTTTATAAGAACTGATGACAAAACCACTGTCTTCAGTAGTTTCACAACTACTGATGATAAACACCAAGTCCTCAGTTGTTTCATCATCTGAAGTCAAAACCATGGTCTTCAGTAGTTTTCTAACTGCTGATGCCTAAAACCACGACTTCAGCTGTTTCAAAGTCTGAAAGGGTAATACCATGTCAACAGTCGGTTTAAAACTACTGATGACTAACACCAAACCCTTCAGTCATTTTCTCACCCCTATCCTATAAATACCTGTCCTCTTCTCTAATGTTTCATTAGCCGTTATTTTCTGAACTTCTCTCTCTCAAACATGGCGACCATGAGTCTGAAACTACGACATAACTGCGTTGCTTACCTTACAAAGTCGGCTTTCTGGAACAATATGATAATGCCATTGACTTAATGGTGGATTCCCCATATCGCACAGCCTTTCTCTTGAATCCAACCATTTACCCTGAATCCCTCAGTCAATTCTGGTCAAATGCTTTTGTTCATACTGATGAGTCTACCGGTCAGATCTCTGTTCGGTCCCTTATCAACCAGAAACCAGTGGTCGTTACAGCCGGCATCATTCGTCAGGCATTACACTTACACGACTCCACCGCTGTGACTGCATACCCAAAGGGCACAACAGATATGTCCTTTATCAATCATGGGTATGAAGGTGATCTTCGAGCTACAACCGTTCTAAAGAAACATTTCCATGACGCTGAGAAAGTCATTTTTCACATGGTAAATGTCTGCTTAGCCTCCAAGACATCTTCTTGGGATCAAATGTCATCCCAATGGCAACAGGTATTTATTCTATTCTAGAACACCAACCACTAAATTTTTCTGAAATTGTGTTTCTAGAAATAAAGAAATTGGCTCAGGAAACCTGTGGCAAACCGATGGCCATTATATCCCAGGTTTCTGATGGCCATTATTTTGGATGAATTAAAATCTGATGGCCTTGTTGCCTTGGAGTCCCTGCACCAGCTGTTTTCGCTGAGGTATACTCAGGCACAACTCAGACCTTACACTCAAAGAAGCTGCCCGAATGCTAAAGCCCAAGCACATGGAACCCACAGCTTCCTCCATCAGAACCAAAGTCCCCACTAAACCAAAACCAAAACAACCCAAAACAGCTATTCAGGGAGATGAGTCCCCTGAAGATGCTCCTGCACCACCAACGCAGGATATATGTTGGCTTAAACCCCCCAGCAGTATCAGAGACTCTACCAGCCATAGCCGCTCAGGATTCCTCTCAAAAGGAGCCTGCAGCCACCACACAAGGGGTACCCACACATCTGGGATCTTCCTCACTTGAGGAGATGCCATGTTAAAGAGCACCATCCTCCCCAGGTGCACACTGCTTCTACTCCATCTCCCCATGCAAACGCCCCCCAAAGTCCAACCATAATTATTGCAAATATGCTGACTCAGTTGCATGCCTCTCCTCCTCCCCAACAACCACCAACAAAGGGGAGAACCACAGATTGAGGAAGAGGATCACATGTTTCTGACAACCCATAGCACTGGGGTTTACAAATTCTATCTCCTTGTGTAGATAGGAGATTAGAATATCTAGTGAGGCTGCCACCTCTTCTGCATCAGCACATGATCAGAATGAGGCTGGTAACATTGCTAAGACCTCACTAGAGGCAACAGCTGATGAAGGACATAGTCCTGAGGCTGGAAGTCCCCAGTTCCAAGAAAAAAGGGCACATGCTAAAACTGGTCTACACCTGCATGTAAATCCTGCTACAAGCAGGAGGTCAGGTGATTCAGCTTCTGCTGATGATGACCTGGGCTTTTTCTATGACGTTCTAGCCCCAACACCATCCTGGAGGCTGAGGTAAGCAGACTACAAGAACTGCTTGCCAAGAAGTCTCAGGATGTAAGTCCATCTGCCCCCACCAACCCACAGATGGCACCTTTATTTGAAGGTTCCCCAAACACTTTACCCTCTCACTTCACTGAGCCTCCAGCTTCTGCTTTTGGCACTATCTCTCCGGGACAGAACCCCCAGAGCAGATGGTTGCTGTATTCCATCAATCCCTACCTCTCATCACTCCCATCATCAATGACATTGTTTATAAAGCCATTGATGAGAGATTTCCTCAAGTCTACAACCACTCATTGATGATGCGTGCACAAGAAACTTTTTGTGGTACAAACCCCTGTCACCAATGCATCCAAAAAGGGGAGAGTACTACAGTGAAAGAAAAGAAGAGAAAAAGAACTGAGGATGAGAAGGCACAAGAGAAAACCCAGGAGTTGGAAAAAGAAAAGCAACAATAACTAATCACTTACAAAAGAAAGAAAAGTGCTGGTGATCAAACTAATGCTAAAGAAAAATCCTTGGAAGAGCTGGTAAAAGATGCAGATGACACACATAGCCGATCCATGGACAAAATCATTGAGCAACTCTTCAAGCAAGGCTTTGATACAGCCACATTAGACAGTGAGATCAGGAAGTTGGAAGTAGAGGAAATTCAAACCAGATGGGCTGGATATGATGTGCTGGAGAAAGAGAGATTGGAGATCATGATTCGATTCATTGCCAAATACTTAGGAAGATCACTGATGGAGATTTGTTCATGGACCAGCGACAGCATTCTGGCTATAGCCACCAGAATCTGTTTGTCTGAGCAATTTCATAAGGGGATTATTATTGAAGCACTTTATGAGGCTGGGGCTGGAAAAAGGTTTGAAATGGCAAGACTCACAAAGGCCAAACTCACAACCAAAATGCTTGAACAACCTTCCCTATCACCCACTCAAAAACAGCCTACCCCTCAAATCTCCAAACTAATCTCAAAGCCCAAATCCAAACATCCTCAATCTTCAAAACCAATTCCTTTACCAACCCAACCATCATCCAGTGATGCACCTAGAAGGAGGAGAAGGTGCTGAGGATAGAAGAAGATGAAGAAGAACAGGATGAAGATGATAGTCTGCCACTCTCTCTGCTGTTCTAAGGCTACCAGAACCCAGGAGTCAACCCATGATCACACCTGACTCTCAAAGGGAAACGGTTAGAGTCAAAATAAAAGATGAAGAACAGCAGAAGCAGCACGATGAGCAACTACTGAAGATGGTTGACAAGGAATTCCTCAGTCATCATCTATACAAGCCATGAAAGGGCATGCTCAAAGGCTGTACACTCTCAGACACACCTTTCAGTATCAAAAGGAGAGAGTGAGAGTATGCCAGACCCCAAGGTGAGTTCTAGAATCCACAAAAGATCCATTACACATAGATACAATGGCCAGGATAGAAAATAATAGACTCTACAATCATGTTGGCCATTGTAGTCTCACCATGGGAATAATTGAATTCAAGAAGGCTCATCAATCAAAATGACCCCTCAAGTTTACTGGAAAACAAGATGATCAAAAAGGGGTTATTATATAAGAAGCTTGAAGACATTAAGAAGAATGAGCTCCAGTTACTCCTTGAGGCACTCATCCTGATGAATTTGTCTACAGGGAGGTAACTATGTGGAGTTGAAAAATGGCAGGACTATGAAGTACTTATTGAGTACTATGGTCCAGAGTTCTTCTTTGAAGGAGGAGTAGAAGAACTCTCCAAGGAGGAACAAGTTGTTCTCCTTGAGGCCTATGTTCGAGAGTCATACAGACTCATAATAGGGAGTAAATCTCATGAATGGGATAACAACTCTGTGTCCAGTTCCCCAAAACAGAGTTCCCATTCATACCTTGCCAAACAGATCACTGAGATTTCTTCCCAGGCCAGTGCTAATATGGGTCGTCTTCTCTACTAATCAAGAAGGAAAAAGACCAACCATTTTGCCAACAATAAGTGGGAAAATAAATCAATTAGAGGTTTTGGCTGCATTGGCTCAGGGGGAGTTTGTTGGACCAAAAGAACCAATGAGCCAAGATCAGAAAACCTCTAAGTCCCACATGATATCACAACACTGCTGCTGAAGGCTTCATCAGCAGTTCGACAAGTGCTGAAAACTTCAACAGCTGAAGATCAAGTACTGAAGACTTCAACAGCTGAAGACTAAAGCGCTGAAGCTCACAGCTGAAGAACACAAGTACTGAAGCTGAACAGCTGAAGAACACAAGTGCTGAAGCAGACCAAAGTACTGAAGTACAACAGCTGAAGAGTCTACAAGTGCTGAGGATCAACAACTGGTGTACAAAGTCTGAAGACAAAGACTGAAGACATCAACTGATGATATCTACCGAGTCATCAGCTGATGAAACGTCTGAAGTTGAAGTCTGAAGACCAAGTACTGAAGTTTCAGTAGTTTGTCACAACAGCTGAAGAGTACTTCTTCAGTAGTTGTGATATCAGTAGTTTTATGTTTTTAGTTTCAGTAGTTTTGTAAAATGACTGAAGAGCTTGTTCTTCAGTCGTTGTAGTATCAATATTTTTTTGTTTTTCAATAGTTATAGTAACTGATAACACTTAGTATTTTTGTAAGAAGATGTCAGCTGTTTTGACATCTTCAGTAGTTGTGTTTCAGTTGGAATAATTCTGTTAGATGTCACTATCAAGTGACATCAACAGACGTCACATCTCTTATATAAGAGGTGTCGACCTAATTGTAAGTGTGACATTCCGTTACCACGAAAGCGAATATTGAATGAAATTTATTTGCAGAATTCTCTCTATCTATAACCGTTTTTGTTCTTCATTGAATATCTTTTCGTTCTTGTGAATTGGCTAATTCATTGTTAGAATTCCGATGCTATACTCTCTAATCAATCAAACGTAGATCACTGATCCTAACATTCTTCAAAGTAACAAAATACTCCTTGTCTTCTTGATCACATCTTGTGTTAAGGAAATTACTTGATCTATCCAATCCATGTCTTAATAATTCTACAAACATCTTCCCACGTTTTGCATCAGTAGGATTGATCAGAGGTAGTCTATTTAGCTCTTTTATGTCTTGCACTGGAAGTTTTATGATACTAGAGTAAAAATGATAAACGTCACATACAGCATTTACTCTCTTTATGAAAAAGGCATCAAACACTTTGTCATACTTCCATGCAATTATCTTTACTTGGTTTGTAAAATCTGGAGCAACCATTGCATTCAACAGTTCAGCAACTGATTGTCCTTTCTGCAGTATATTTCTTACTAAATCTCCTGTTGTACTTGAACTATCGAGAATATGCCTTTGATCAGTTGATGCTTTATAAGTTTGTCTTTCAGGATCAGCAAACATTTCCATCAATTCTTTTCTATGAGTGTGAGCATCATCAAGTATTGACATTTGTTTTATTTCCTGAGGCTTCAACATTCTTGTTCTTTTTGTTATCTCAAGATACTGAGGGTTATCTGTATCCAGCACTATCATCTTCTTCATTTGTTTCTCAGTTTCTTGAAAGCTTCTCACAAGATTTCTCAGAGATACAGATTGTAATCTCTTCAGCTTCCTCCACGGGTAATTTCTAGCTTGCAACCATGATCTAAGAGCAGGAATACTCATATCATGAGGATCAGGATGGTGCAGCTCAGAACTAGACAGTTCTTCTACATTTATAACCTCCTTTGTTCTTATCCATTCACCATACTCGACCACTATCTCATTTGGATCTATTGAAGCAACTGACTCTGCATAGATGCACTTCTCGTATTCATCATTAATTTGAGAAACAGTCAGTCCATCCAAATACACTCTATTGTATTTCATGTTCACAAGGTAGTTATATTTTTCTTCAAAATCCTGTGGTACTTCATCTTGTTCTTGTATATGTTCTTGTGAAGAGAAATGTGACACAAATTCAGCTTCATCGATGTCTTCATTCTCAAGAACTTCATCATACAAATCATCATTATATACTTCTTCAATATCATCTAGAGCATCAATCTATTCTTGAACATTTTGCTCTTCAACCAATTCTTCAGTTCTTTGAATTTTAGAAGAAGATTCAGTCAGATCAACTTCTTCTAATTCATTTACTTTCCGTTTTCCTTTTCTTTGTTCAAGATTTTCTTCAATTTGCACTTCAGTACTAATCACATGTACTGGAGATATAGCTTTCTGAGCTTCTCTTTCCTTTATCAATTCAGCTTTAGGATTTTCATTTTCTTTAGATAGCTTCTTGTATTTCTCCTCAAGACTATCATAATCTTTAATCATGACTTCAAAGTTCTTTATCACATCTTCTTTATCTTGGGCAAAACTAACAATCTTTCCACCTTTTAACACAATTTCTTCAGACAACTTCAAATTTTCATCTTTGAGCTTTTGAATTTCTTTTTCACAAGCATTGATTATATCTTTCATTCTTTCATTTTCAACTTTCAACTTTTCAATCTCCTTTTCTTTGTTTAGATTTTCTTCTTTCAACTTTCCAATCACATCAACTTCAACTATTTCCTCTATTTGTATAGACACATTGTATGACATACTAACAAGAATTTCTTCTGCTCCTTCATTTTCATCAATTTCAAATACTGGATTGAATGAATATCATTGATAAAATCAGAATCAGATGTTTGATTTTGAGAATTCCTTTCTGTTACAGCTTCCTCAACATTTTCTTCAATCATAGCATATGTCTCATTTTTAGTATTTTCAACATTCCCTTCTTCATTTCCTTCTTGAATTACTTCAGTGACATTATCATTTTCATCATCATCATCATCACTTTCTTCACTTGATGAACTTTCAGACATATCCTCATCACTTTCTTCATCAACTTCTACATCTTCAATCCGATCATTTGGATCTATTGGTTCTTCTTCAGTTAGATGAAAGTGTGGCTGAGTAATATCAACTTCATCCATAGATACATTTATGATATAATCAAAAACTGGAATGTTTTGAGCACCCGTTATCATTGCTAGTCTTTTGTACACACTCTTTGACATGTGCTCTAACTGAATTCTATCACCAATAACTTTAGCAGCATACAAATCTGGATTTGCATCATTAATGAGAAGTTGAAGAAATCTTGGGTACATCAGATACTTATGCCTTACTCCTCTTTCCAGATTAAAAATAAATCCATTCATTATCCACTTAGCCATATTGAATCTTCTGTTAGTGGATAAGGCTACAATTGGAGATGCAATGTCAACAGGGAATGAATCCCAACCCGCACTTCTTTTTGACATGCAATGTTGAAATATGTAGCATAAAAGCTTCCAATGTTTAAATACACGAGCTCTGAAAAACTGTTTCTTCGGGAAATGATCTGGATGACCCATCTGTAGAAAAACTTCTCTACATTCATTAAATGTATATTCAGATAAATTTTCAGGATCATTATCTCCCAGTCTTAGAGCTTGTCTAATTGCTTCTTCAAAAACATCAAGCATTCTTTCTGAAGTAATGAAGGCTCTTAAAACTTTGTTTCCTTGATCATCTCTTTCAACTTTTGCAGTTCTCCAGAATTTCTTAATCATTCTTCCATTAATCATGGGCCTTGCACACATGGCATAAACATATTTTGTTCTGAGTAAAAATCTGATAATATATTCATATCCCGTAGCTTCTCTATTATCATCATCTAAAAAAGCAGCTACATTAGGGTTTGGCTCAAAACATAACAAAAGTATTATGAGAACATTGAATATTGATTAATGAAATGTATTTCTACATATGACTTTTGATTTTGACTTTTTAATTTGACCTTTTTATTTTTACTTTTGAATTAAGATTTCAAATTGTAAAACATTAATCTTTATTCATTTTGAATTTATCATTTAACATTTCAATTTTGATTTAATTTTAATTTTTATTTATTTTTTGTTCAAAGAATGATTGTCTGTTCATCTTCTTCTTCTTCGACTATGAAAATCGTCTGAGTTCATCATCAACAGATCTTTTTCACTTTTAGATTAAACATAATACATCAACAGACTCACAAATAAGTTCTTATCAATAATCCAGCGTCAATTTTTGATATGATACTCATTTGATCAGATTAAATTTGGATTATATTGGTTCGAACGCCCAAATAGCATTCAAACGACTATAGTAATGCACTGATTTATCCAATATTTATATTTGAATCACAAACTTACGTTTATATATTCAAATACAATGTATACTCAAATGATTTGATTCGATTTCAGATGAAATATGGATGTGATGATGCTCGACAGTCGCAGTTCGAGGGTTTTGGTTCTGAAAGTGTTAATGAAAAATACGCATAAGTGTTCAATATATATAAGTGAAATTTTAGGCGTATGAGCTCTGTTCGGACGTATGGTCCCTGTTTGAGCGTATGAAAACCTAGAATTCACTTACTTTGTTAGACGTATGAGCACTGTTATGCGTTTTAAGTCAAACGCATGAGAACTGTTCAGACGCATAAGCACAATTTAGTCGCTTTTGCACTGTTCAGTCGCATGGAATTTGTAAAACGTCTAACACTTGAAATTTTGAAACTATTTAGACGTATGAGACATGACAAACGTCTAACACACTATTTAGACGCATGGGATTATCACAAACGCCCAATACTTGAAATTTTCAGATGTATTACAACTGTTTAGACGCATGGGAATAAATCAAACGTCCAACACTTGTAATTTTCATAGATATATTACAACTGTTTAGACACATGGAAAACGTCCAACACTTGTATAATCCTGAAAATGTCATCATGCTCCTATTGAGACGCATGTGCACTGTTTAGGTGCATGAGATGAATTTCAAACACTTGCGATTTCCAATTTTTCACTTTCACATTTTTTACCATTTAGATCCCCAAATTTTGAACTTTTTGCATTTTGCACTTTCAATTTATAAAATTTTTATTTTTATTTTTATTTTGTATTTCTTTTTAATTTCTTTTTAAATTTCTTTTAAAATTTCTTTTTAATTTCTTTTTAAATTTCTTTTAAAATTTCTTTTTAAATTTCTTTTTAAATATCTTTTGTCCCTTCATTTTAGTCTCATCATAACATCAATATCATCTAATTGTCAACTTAAAAATCATTTATTTGCAATGATTATGTATATTCATATTGTAATTGTCAAACACATTCTATTTTCAGTTTACACAAATACTTTGACCACAAAGCATCATCCTTTCAATTCAACATTTTAAATTTTGATTATGATTATTGAATATTTTCTGAGAACAACTCTTTCATTTATTACTCCCCCTAAACTTTTATGTTTGAAAAACTTATAAGTTTCTTATGAAAGAGAATAAGATTACACATCACATTGAGACATTGCCTTCACACACAAAGACATGCATAAAAAATTGAAAATGGAATTAAAATTTAATATTAAACATAGAATAAATGTCTGCAGAGAGATCATATTAATGAAGATCAGCACATTAAAATAAAATGAATATGGATAGTCATAGACAATGAATAAATCCTTATCAAGTATGTTCTAGGTCAGTGATATCACTGCAAAGAGATACAAGATCTAAGGACAGACAATGAGTGATTTTGACACAACTATCAACTCACTTACTTTTCAATTCTTGGATTGATTAGTGTTGATTTAGATATGACATGATGTAAGCATACAGAGGCTAAGAGAACTCAACTATCATCATGAAATATAAGAAAGAACACATGCTCAACTTATTACCTGAAACATAGATATCACCGGAGTTCATGTTACTTAGTTAATAGAGGACGATCATGGATAACCATTTGATCAGCCCTGACTATTCTTTTGAATAGGTTGTGAACATTGGCATCTTTTTGCATCAAAAAGAGAATCCAGGTCTGTAATGACTTACAACAGAGGATATCTCAGTACTTCATGTCTATGATGACTCATAACAGAGAAGTGAAATGATGCTTTGTAACAGATCTCATGATTTCACATAGTTTCAACAGGTGTGAGAGATCTATCTTAACAAACATTCATTCTAATAAGCTAAAGCTACTCAAAAGTACTCAGATGAATACACACAAGCATGTATGTTTAGTTTGATCACAAGAATTTACTTTTCAGCATAATAGTCAGATATTAGCTACACATCATATCTGATCATGTCTAGACTTTATGAATGAGTGAAGTATGCACCTGATCTCACTAATGTACTATCATTTCTCACATATTGCAAAACATAATCCTTTCCAAAAAAAATATTTTTGTATTTTTGATATATATTTTTGTATTTGATTTTTCTATGAAAAACATAAAATCACACACACACACAAAATATAAACAGGCAATTCACAATGAGCGTATCACTTATTATGATCTTTTGATTTAGGGAGATCACATATGATTTATAAGACCAATTGATTCTACTAAGTAGTCAAACCGTCCTGGTAGGAAGGCTTTAGTAAATAGATCTGCCAATTATTTTTCTGTTGCAATTTAAATCAATATGATTAATCCTTTTTCAGAGTTATCTCTAAGAAAATGATATCGAATTTCGATATGTTTTGTTTTTTAGTGTTGAACAGGATTAGCTGTTATGAACATAGCAGCTGTGTTATCAATATAGATTGGTATTTTAAGAAAGTTGAATCCATAATCTAGTAATTGATTTTGCAACCAAAGAATTTGAGAACATCCTTCTGATGCAGCAATGTACTCAGCTTTTGCAGTTGAAAGAGAGACATTTGTTTGTTTCTTGCATTGCCATAAGACTAATCTGGGACCAAGAATTGACACCCACCCGAAGTAGATTTTCTATCTTGACAACATCCACCATAATCACTATCAGTATATCCATATAGTTCAAAGTTACCCTCGTAAGGATACCAAAGCCCTAAGGCTGGTTTACCTTTAAGATACCTGAATATTCTTTTAACAGCAATTAAGTGAGATTCTTTTGAGTCAGATTGATACATGGCACATGTGATATCCGGTAAATTTCCATTACCAAGCTCCGTTAGTTCCGTTAAGTCTTGTAAACACGTGTCGTGAGCACACACTAGTTGTCGTTGAACGTTGGTGACCTATTATAATGAATAATGTTAATTTGTTGTGAATCTAAATGATTATGTGAATTTTGGGTTATGTTTATGTGTTCACACATTTATAAAAGGTTAATTAAAGAATTTATCGCGTAACGCGGAAACGTGCCTATTTATTCGTATGTCTTGTGTTTTTATAAAGATAAGATATATAATGAATTTTATAAGTTTATATCTTTATATTATGAAGTTAAAAACACTTTACAAAGAGTTTAAAGCTTAGTTTTTATAAAATACAAATTACAAGGGTTAAAAGGGTAAATATGTAAATTAAAAATTAATAAAACAAAACCCCAAACCCTAATTCAACCCCTTCGGCCGCGATCAAGCTCCTCTTCCCCTCTTCTCTTCGAATTCAGCCTAGAATCACCAAGGAAGCATCGATTTTGGTCGATTTCAAGGTTTAGAACACGTTAGAATCATCAATTGCAAGTTAACACGCGTTTAAAGGTTAGATTTTTCGTGTTTTGTGATGTTCTTCATTATGGCCGAACCCTAGATTCGAAATTGATCCTTAATGGGTCGAATTGGATGTTGTTTGATGATGTTAACATGTTAGTTAGATTGTATACATGATAGTTAGCGTCGATTATGCAAGAATTCTATGTTTTTAGTGGATTGATCATGAACTTTGGTTATGAAACAAACCCTAATTCGAAATTGTTGTGATTATGCATGATGGTTGATTGTTTGATGAATATTTGATGATTATTAGGTTGTATGAATGTTAGAATACGTTGATTATGCAAGAAAGTTGGGATTTTGATGCATTGTTCATAGGTTACTAAGAATAGTAACTTTGTTTTGCATGTAGTAGTGATGTAGTGATGGATTGATGTTATGGATGGGTTCATGATGATAATTAGATGCTAGATTGATGTTATGTATGCTAGAAATCTTTAATTTGATGATGTTGATCATAGCTTGCCAAAAGTAGAAACTTTTGTTTATGAAGATTGTTAGATTGAGGTGTTTAAGTGTTGTTGATCATGTCTAGATGTTAGTATGAGCTTGAATTGGTATATTATTGATGAATCATGTATACTTTGGATGTTTGATAGATTTTGGGATATTCTTTCCCAAAATGGAAACTTTATTTGTGTAAACGTTGAAGTATGATGTTATGATAATGTTTGGGATGATAAGAACTTGCTATTATGTTCAAGGATGGATTCTAGTGTGATAGAACGTGTTAAATTAGTTGTATGGCATGTTTGGATAATCATGGGTGATAATTGGAATTGGTAATCATGTATGGTTTGGATGTTGTGTAGTAGTAGGACATCATGCTTGGGTCTGGTAATTGATTTTTGTGATGTTGTGAATGCAATGTATATGCTTAAAGAATTGGTTGTGATCATTATACACGCGTGCGGATCTGAGGCCCCTACTTAGTGGGATTGGCAGGGTTTAGGATGTGAAGTCGTGAGTGGCTTCACATGGCATGTGATGAATGGTTGAACCTTGTATGACATGTTAGTGTATTGTAGCTAGTGGTTATGTTAATGCGCTAGATTCGCATGACTTGTATAGTACTTGATTGTATGATGATCTATGTGATACACCTGGTTGATATAGCATATGTATGATACTGTTTGAATGTTAATCATGTATGTTGTATGTGCTCATTGGCTTTATTTGAATTATAACTCATAATGTCACCAACGGGTCAAACGGGTCAACTAGGTCAAACGTGTCTATTTTTCTGGAAGCTTGAGTCTTTGGTTTTGGGTATGATTAGGGTTTCACATGTCTTTTATTTACACGTACTTATGTACTCACATGATCTAGGTAACGTGTGAAGGTTGGCTATCCTCTCGTTTCTCAAAATAAACCCTAGGTACCTTGGCATACATCAGGTGAGTTCATGCCCCACTCTTTACTTAATCTCTTTTGGGGGAGATAGCATACTGGTATTTATACAAACGCTTTCATTATTTAAGTTGTGTAAAATATTAATATAGTGCTGTTTACCATGGGAAAAGTCCTCACACTTTTGAATTGTAATATTTAATAGCGGGGAAACTTGGGTAGTACTACTGGGTCTGACGAGCCCCACCTGTGTGACTCGAGGTCAACCGGGTGCAATTTGTCCTATTGATCATTGTCACGACATGGTAAGTCGTGATAGGAGGCAACAACTGTCACAGTCAGCTTCAATTGCAAAATCACTATGTATTAATATTTACTGATAATAGACTAGCTATCTATTATCATACACTGCTTATATTTATCGCAACTGTTTACATGTTTATTGAACTTAAACTCTTGAACTCACCAACCTATGTGTTGACATTTTAGTATGCTTTTCTCAGGTCCTTAACTTGCTTGCCATAGGAGCACTGCACGGTTCACTGCATTTTAGACACTTTGCTTCAAGACAGGTTGACATTTAACAATTATAGTTTACTTTCTGGTTGGCACTTGTTTTGCCATAAGTTATACTTTATAGATTTGGGTTGTTTTCAAAAACGCTTCCGCATTGTTTCAAGTTGGTATTTTGGTTAATTATGTTTAAATTATGGCATTTAGAGTCGTTCTGAGTAACTAATGATTGTGATCCTGGTTTGTTCACACGCCTCGCGATAAAACTCCGCAAGTGGATTTTGAGGGTGTGACAGATTGGTATCAGAGCCATTGGCTATAGGGAACTAGGTTGCATACACACTAGACTATAACCGCACACAGTTAATTAGTTACCTGTGCCTTACCCTCATCTACTGTATACTCATTGGCATACACGTCACACTCTCTGCAGCATGGCATCGTCTTCAAGAGCTCCGGGTAAACGACCCGAATCACCTACACGATCTGAATCCCCACCTCCCGCACCTGTACCTGATGATGGATTCGATTGGCCAGACTGGCTTATCCCCGAGAGGAGATTGACTGGGATCAACCATTCGCGTTGATGAAGCGTGACCCTCCGCGTGACTGGCGTTCTTATCCTAGGTTTGTTGACCATATCATGTTTAGGGAACGCGTACCTGTCCTAAATCCAAGGACTAGGAACAATGCCAATCAACCAATGCTTTCACTCCCACGAACGGCGCAGACCAACGAGCAACTGATTGCTGCACTAATGGCTGCACTGGATACGGAACAGCATCGTGTGAGACGACTCACGGGATGTCTGTACACTACAGCAAGAGGTGTACAACCTGAGACATCAATTGGACGAACTCAAGGAAGAACACGGGAAGACGCTGAACGGTTGTCACTATATGCAAGATGGTGTTATGGCACTCCAAGGACGCGTGACTGCTCGTGAACAGCTGGACGCCATAGCCGATAATAAGATTGCCATATTAGAAGCTCAACTCGCAGCACTCCAGATTGCTATAGCTCCTGCTCCGCCGCAGACTCTGAGGATGAGGAGGATCCCGAGGAGGGACCCGAGGAAGAGGAACCGGAGGAGATGGAGGAGATAGTGACGGGTCAGTCATTGTCGATTGACTTCTTTATATAACTTAGACTACGTAGTGTTTTTCTTTTGAAACCTATGTGGGAAGGGTTGTTTCCCCACACGAACGACAAAACTTCAATTTTGACATTGCTAAATACATTGTAACTTATTGCAATTTATTTACTTTGGTTATATTTTTGTTATGAATGTTGTGGTTGTGATGATACGTTTTCTTTCATTTACTGTTTACTACGCTTCAATGAGTTAAATGTGTATGATGTTACTCATTATTGTATTGTGAATATAAAGAAAAGAATGGACGCTCGTGGACGTGGACGTGGACGTGGTCGTGGACGCAGACGTGGATGGCACCGGAGAACAGGGTGGTGGTGCTATTAACATGACTCCTGCGGAATTGGCTGCTCTAATGTGCATGTTCGGCGGCAGTGGCTGCTGCCCACACGGGTCAACCGGCAGGTAAACAATGACAGAAAAACAAATCTGATATCCTTTATACTGTAGGGGATGTTTGATTAATGTGTGTTGTGTTAAAACAGGACCACCAGTGTGTACATACAAGTCCTTCATGGACTGCAAAACACACACCTACAGTGGTACAGAGGGTGCTGTAGGGCTTGTACGCTGGTTTGAGAAGACTGAGTCCGTTTTCTCCAAATGTAACTGTCCACCGGCGGATCAAGTAAAGTATGCCACCGGGACTTTGGAGGGTGCTGCCCTGTCTTGGTGGAACGCGCAAGTCCGATGCTTGACAAGTGATGGCAAATGGACTCCCCTGGAATGAGTTCAAGGATATGATGATCGAGGTACTGTCCTCGAAACGAGGTGCAAAGTTGGAGATGGAATTCTGGCAGCTTAAGATGAAGGGTTCAGAAATTGAGGCTTACACGACCCGTACTCATGAGCTAGCCACATTGTGTCCAGGAATGGTTAATGAGACACATAAGAGAATCGAGCACTACATACGAGGATTGGTGCCTGAAATCCAAAGTATGGTAACAGCTTCTAACCCGACTACGATTCAGCAGGCCATCCAAATTGCCCATAGACTTACTGATCAGGCGGTAGAGCAAGGGCGGTTACCCAAACGGGGCGCTGTGGTGAGCGTGCCCGACAACAAAAGGAAGTGGGATGCTCCCAGCAACAGTAATAACAAATCATCATCATCATCGTCTGGCGGTCAACAACAATCCCAACAGCAGCAACAGCCAGTTCAGCAGCAGCAGCGGCGGTTCGATAATAACCGCAATTTCAACCAAACTGCCCCAAATAACCAAGGACCCAGCGGTTATGGCGGCAGACATCCCAAATGCCCACGGTGTAACTACCACCATGTGGGACGGTGTGATAACTTCAAGTGTCAACGTTGTGGAAAGATTGGACACGCTGCGAAGGATTGCCGTGGTGAACTAATGAAGAGGCCACAACAATCTCAAGAAACCCCAAGGGTTGTTTTGAGTGTGGGAAAGAAGGGTATTACAACGAAACTGCCCACAGCTAAGAAGGAACGGAAATGGCAACAACAACAACAACACTAACAATCATGGGAACAACAACAACAATGGCAATAATAACAAAAAATGGTCTGGAAATGGAGAATAGAGAATGGCAGCCAAAGAGAGGAGAAAGTTAGCGTCGTTTGGCTCAGGTGAGGCTCTAAATGATCCCACAACTGTTACTGGTAGATTCCCTGTTAATGGTTGTTTTGCTACGGTACTATTTGATACTGGGCCGATAGGAGTTTTGTGTCCTTAAAATTCTGTAGTCTTTTAAGTGATATACCCTCTGCTTTAGAATCTAAGTACACTGTGGAATTAGCCGATGGTAAGCAAATCCATGTAACGCATATCCTTAAAGACTGTAGGATAGAACTTGCTGGTCATACTTTCGCTATAGATCTCATGCCTGTTACGCTGGGGAGTTTTGATGTTGTGATAGGCATGGATTGGCTCTCTAGCAAGCAAGCGGAAGTCATATGTCACGAGAAGATTATACGGATCCGGTTGGTGATCAAATTCTTACCGTCAAGGGTGATAGGAGTGGTGCTGTGATAGGCATCATCTCGTATATGAAAGCTCAAAAGTTGTTACGAAGGGCCGCGTGGCTATCCTAGCACTTGTAACCGATAAGCAAAAGGAAGAAAAGAGAATGGAGGATATTCCGTAGTACGCGACTTTCCGGAGGTGTTTCCAGAAGATCTTCCTGGATTACCACCGCACCGCCAAGTGGAATTCCAGATTGAGTTGACTCCCGGCGCAGCTCCGATTGCTAGAGCACCTTATCGATTAGCACCAAAGAACTACAGGAGTTGTCGTCACAACTTCAGGAGCTTTTGGATAAGGGTTTTATTCGACCTAGTACATCACCTTGGGGAGCTCCTGTACTCTTTGTTAAGAAGAAGGATGGCACATTCCGGATATGCATCGATTATCGAGAGTTAAACAAAGTAACAGTCAAGAACCGATACCCTTTACCTCGTATCGACGACATGTTCGATCAGCTTCAAGGATCAAGCTATTACTCGAAGATTGACTTGAGACCTGGTTATCATCAACTCAGAGTTCGAGAAGAAGACATTCCCAAGACTGCATTTCGTACTCGTTATGGTCATTATGAGTTCTTGGTCATGCCTTTTGGGTGACTAATGCACCTGCTGTGTTCATGGACCTCATGAACCGCGTGTGCAAACCTTATCTTGATCAGTTTGTCATTGTGTTCATCGATGATATACTGATATACTCTAGGACTAAGGAGGAGCATGAATAGCACTTACGAATGATCTTGGAACTGTTGAAAAATGAGCAACTGTATGCTAAATTCTCAAAGTGTGATTTTTGGATAAGAGAGGTACAATTCCTAGGTCATATTGTTAATGAGAAAGGAATACACGTTGATCCTGCCAAGATTGAGGCGATAAAGAATTGGACTACACCCAAAACACCAAGTGAGATAAGACAATTTCTTGGATTAGCAGGATATTACCGCCGATTCATAGAAGGATTTTCTAAGATCGCACAACCTCTCATAGCCTTAACTCACAAAGGAACGACATACAAATGGGCTGAGAGTCAAGAATCAGCTTTCCAATTATTAAAACAAAAACTCTGTACTACCCCGATATTAGCACTACCCGAGGGAACAGATGACTTTGTGGTGTATTGCGATGCATCCATTCAAGGATTGGGTTGCGTCTTGATGCAACGAGACAAGGTGATAGCTTACGCCTCGAGACAACTAAAGTTACATGAGAAGAACTATACTACCCATGACTTAGAATTGGGCGCAGTACTTTTTGCCTTAAAGATCTGGAGACATTATTTGTACGGTACCAAGTGCACTATCTACACCGATCATAACAGTCTTCAACATATCTTTGAGCAAAAAGAGTTGAATATGAGGCAGCGACGTTAGGTGGAACTACTAAATGATTATGATTGCGCAATTAAGTATCATCCGGGAAAGGCGAACGTAGTTGCCGATGCTTTAAGCAGGAAGGAAAGAGCTAAACCCCGACGGGTGCGAGCTTTACAGCTTACTATCAGTACCCAACTGCCGAACAAGTTAAGGAGGCACAAATAGAGGCTTTAAAAGTGGAAAATATTGGGCTGAATTTTTAAGGGGAATGGATAAGCAGCTAGTGATGAAAGAGGATGGAATTCGGTAGTTCATGGATAGACTTTGGGTGCCTGTTCATGGAAATCTGAGAGATTTAGTTATGAGCGAGGCACACAAATCTAAGTATTCTATACATCCTAGATCCGACAAGATGTATCATGACCTAAGGCTCACTATTGGTGGCCTAACATGAAAGCGGATGTAGCTACGTACGTGAGCAAGTGTTTGACCTGCTCGAAGGTGAAAGTGGAATATCAAAAACCATCGGACTATTACAACAACCCGAGATTCCAATGTGGAAATGGGAACAAATCTCCATGGATTTTATACTAAGCTACCCCGGACTAGTACTGGTTGTGACACGATATGGGTTATTGTGGATCGATTGACAAAGTCTGCTCATTTCCTCATAATAAAGGAAACGACAAGATGGAGAAGTTAACTCGCCTGTACCTCAAGGAGATCGTTTCGAGACATGGGGTACCGATCTCAATTATCTCCGACCGTGACGCTCGTTTCACGTCACATTTCTGGCAATCATTGCAGAAATCCTTGGGTACACGTTTGGATATGAGTACTGCATATCATCCACAGACAGATGGTCAGAGTGAGCGTACTATACAGATGCTGGAGGATATGCTACGTGCTTGTGTGATTGACTTTGGGAATAACTCGGAAATTCACCTGCCATTGGTGGAATTCTCTTATAACAACAGTTATCACACTAGTATACAAGCAGCACCTTTCGAGGCGTTGTACGGGAGAAAATGTCGATCACCGGTTTGCTGGGCAGAAATTGGGATAGTCAGATAACAGGTCCCGAGTTAATTCATGAGACGACTGAGAAAATTATACAGATACGGAACCGTATGGCTGCAGCGCGAGACAGGCAAAAGAGTTATGCTGACAAGAGACGGAAACCTTTAGAGTTTCAGGTTGGTGACAAGGTTTTGTTGAAAGTCTCACCATGGAAAGGCATAGTTCGGTTTGGTAAACGAGGGAAACTAAATCCGAGGTACGTTGGACCATTTGAGATAGTGGAAAGAATAGGTCCAGTAGCCTATCGATTAGCCCTACCTGATTCGCTGAGCGGAATTCATGATGTATTTCACGTGTCAAACTTGAAGAAGTGCATAACTGATGAAACGACGGTCGTACCACTAGAAGAAATTCAGGTGGATGAACAATTGCGTTTTATTGAGGAACCAGTTGAGGTGATGGATCGTGAGGTGAAAACACTTAAGCAAAGCAAGATACCTATTGTTAAAATCCGTTGGAATTCGCGACGTGGACCGGAATTCACATGGGAACGGGAAGATCAAATGAAGCTTAAGTACCCTCAACTATTCGAAGGAACGATGCCAGCAGACGAAGGTATTGATTAAATTTCGGGACGAAATTTCTTTCAACATGGGGATGATGGACAACTCATCTAAAACTCACACGATTTGGATTTCTGTGTGCCAATGCAGTAGACCAGTGATGAAAACTAGGGATGGAACACTCTCACCATGTAACGCAATTTTCGGGACGAAAATTCTTTCAACATGGGGAATGTGACATCCGGTAAATTTCCGTTACCAAGCTCGTTAGTTCCGTTAAGTCTTGTAAACACGTGTCGTGAGCACACTAGTTGTCGTTGAACGTTGGTGACCTATTAATAATGAATAATGTTAATTTGTTGTGAATCTAAATGATTATGTGAATTTTGGGTTATGTTTATGTGTTCACACATTTATAAAAGGTTAATTAAAGAATTTATCGCGTAACGCGGAAACGTGCCTATTTATTCGTATGTCTTGTGTTTTATAAAGATAAGATATATAATGAATTTTATAAGTTTATATCTTTTATTATGAAGTTAAAAACACTTTACAAAGAGTTTAAAGCTTAGTTTTTATAAAATACAAATTACAAGGGTTAAAAGGGTAAATATGTAAATTAAAAATTAATAAAACAAAACCCCAAACCCTAATTCAACCCCTTCGGCCGCGATCAAGCTCCTCTTCCCCTCTTCTCTTCGAATTCAGCCTAGAATCACCAAGGAAGCATCGATTTTGGTCGATTTCAAGGTTTAGAACACGTTAGAATCATCAATTGCAAGTTAACACGCGTTTAAAGGTTAGATTTTTCGTGTTTTGTGATGTTCTTCATTATGGCCGAACCCTAGATTCGAAATTGATCCTTATTGGGTCGAATTGGATGTGTTTGATGATGTTAACATGTTAGTTAGATTGTATACATGTTAGTTAACGTCGATTATGTAAGAATTCTATGTTTTTAGTGGATTGATCATGAACTTTGGTTATGAAACAAACCCTAATTCGAAATTGTTGTGATTATGCATGATGGTTGATTGTTTGATGAATATTGATGATTATTAGGTTGTATGAATGTTAGAATACGTTGATTATGCAAGAAGTTGGGATTTTGATGCATTGTTCATAGGTTACTAAGAATAGTAACTTTATTTTGCATGTAGTGTGATCTAGTGATGGATTGATGTATGGATGGGTTCATGATGATATTTAGATGCTAGATTGATGTTATCTATGCTAGAAATCTTTAATTTGATGATGTTGATCATAGCTTGCCAAAAGTAGAAACTTTTGATTATGAAGATTGTTAGATTGAGGTGTTTAAGTGTTGTTGATCATGTCTAGATGTTAGTATGAGCTTGAATTGGTATATTATTGATGAATTCATGTATACTTTGGATGTTTGATAGATTTTGGGATATTCTTTCCCAAAAGGGAAACTTTATTTGTGTAAACGTTGAAGTATGATGTTATGATAATGTTTGGGATGATAGGAATTGCTATTATGTTCAAGGATGGATTCTAGTGTGATAGAACGTGTTAAATTAGTTGTATGGCATGTTGGATAATCATGGGTGATAATTGGAATTGGTAATCATGTATGGTTTGGATGTTGTGTAGTAGTAGGACATCATGCTTGGGTCTGGTAATTGATTGTTGTGATGTTGTGAATGCAATGTATATGCTTAAAGAATTTGGTTGTGATCATTATACACGCGTGCGGATCTGAGGCCCCTACTTAGGGATTGGCAGGGTTTAGGATGTGAAGTCGTGAGTGGCTTCACATGGCATGTGATGAATGGTTGAACCTTGTATGACATGTTAGTTGTATTGTAGCTAGTGGTTATGTTAATGCGCTAGATTCGCATGACTTGTATAGTAGTTGATTGTATGATGATCTATGTGATACACCTGGTTGATATAGCATATGTATGATACTGTTTGAATGTTAATAATGTATGTTGTATGTGCTCATTGGCTTTATTTGAATTATAACTCATAATGTCACCAACGGTCACAAACGGGTCAACTAGGTCAAACATGTCTATTTTTCTGGAAGCTTGAGTCTTTGGTTTTGGGTATGATTAGGGTTTCACATGTCTTTTATTTACACGTACTTATGTACTCACATGATCTAGGTAACCTGTGAAGGTTGGCTATCCTCTCGTTTCTCAAAATAAACCCTAGGTACCTCGCATACATCAGGTGAGTTCATGCCCCACTCTTTACTTAATCTCTTTTGGGGGAGATAGCGTACTGGTATTTATACAAACGCTTTCATTATTTAAGTTGTGTAAAATATTAATATAGTGCTGTTTACCATGGGAAAAGTCCTCACACTTTTGAATTGTTAATATTTAATAGCGGGGAAACTTGGGTAGTACTACTGGGTCTGACGAGCCCCACCTGTGTGACTCGAGGTCAACCGGGTGCAATTTGTCCTATTGATCATTGTCACGACATGGTAAGTCGTGACAGGAGGCAACAACTATCACAGTCAGCTTCAATTGCAAAATCACTATGTATTAATATTTACTGATAATAGACTAGTTATCTATTATCATACACTGCTTATATATATCACAACTGTTTACATGTTTATTGAACTCAAACTCTTGAACTCACCACCTATGTGTTGACATTTTAGTATGCTTTTCTCAGGTCCTTAACTTGCTTGCCATAGGAGCACTGCACGGTTCACTGCATTTTAAGACACTTTGCTTCAAGACAGTTGACATTTAACAATTATAGTTTACTTTCTGGTTGGCACTTGTTTTGCCATAAGTTATACTTTATAGATTTGGGTTGTTTTCAAAAACGCTTCCGCATTGTTTAAAGTTGGTATTTTGGTTAATTATGTTTAAATTATGGCATTTAGAGTCGTTCTGAGTAACTATTGACTGTGATCCTGGTTTGTTCACACGCCTCGCGGTAAAACTCCGCAAGTGGATTTTGAGGGTGTGACAGCACATACACAAACAACATACATAATGTCTGGTCTAGATGCAGTAAGATACATCAAAGAACCAATCATTGATCTGTATAACGTTTGGTCAATAGATTTTCCTTTTGGATCAGGTTCAATCTTTGTGTTAACATTTGCTAGAGTTCGTATGGACTGATAGTCTTGCAACTTAAATTTCTTTAAGAGCTTGTCAACAAACTTTTCTTGATTGATAAAAATTCCATCTGCAGTTTGCTTGACTTGAAGTCCAAGAAAGAAGTTAATCTCTCCTATAGAACTCATTTGAAATCGAGATTTCATTATTTCTTCAAATTCATTGCACGATTCTGGACATGTAGAACCAAATATGATATCATCAACATACACTTGTACACATAAAAGATCATTATAGTCCTTCTTTATGAATAAAGTAGGATCAATTTTCCCTCGTGTGTATCCATGTTGGATTAAGTGTTGTGATAACGTCTCATACCAAATTGTAGGGGCTTGATGAAGTCCATATAAAGCTTTACTCAGTTTATATACTCAATGTGGAAATTGTGCATCCTCAAAACCTGGTGGTTGCTTTACAAACACATCGTCAGTAATTGGACCATATAAAAATGCACCCTTTACATCCATTTGATACACCTTAAATTTCATGAATGAAGCATAAGGCAGAAAAACTCGAATTGATTCAAGTCTTGTAACTAGTGCAAACACTTCATCATAATATATACCTTCTTCCTGTGTATATCCTTGTGCAACAAGTCTTGCTTTGTTCCTTATTACAACACCACGATCATCAGTCTTATTTCTAAATAACTATTTCGTGCCAATTACATTTTCTCCTTCAGGTAGATCCACCAAATTCCACACTTCTTGTTTGCGGAATTGAAGTAATTCTTCTTGCATGGCTTCTATCCAACCATTGTCCTTTAATGCTTCGGTAACATTTTTAGGAACAATTTGAGAAAGAAAACAAGAGTATAAGCATACGTTTGCTTGTTCTACTTTACTCCTTGTTGTTCTCTCATTCAATGAACCAATAATCTGAGAAATTGGATGATTCTTGTGAATACGAGATGTAGTGATCTCATCACATTGAACATTAACATCCAAATTTGTTTGATTCAAGTTGGACAACTCATGTATTAACGTAGAAGAATGTGGATTGAAGATTGGAACTTGAGTAGGTGAGTTGACAACGTAATCAAAGTTACCTGTATCAACTACATCACCTGAAATGGATGTTGTTCCAGACTCAGGTACCACAAACTCATTACCATCATTAGGAATATTTTGTGATTCTTCCTGATTAATTGACTCTGAATGATCTGAAACTGTATTTTCATTGTTTTGTATTGTTAAATCCTTAACAAATGATAAAAATGGGTAGTCTGAGCTTGAATCATCTGGGTCATCAGAATCTGAATCTTCACTAAAAGATCCAAGATCTCCTCTTGAGTTCTTCTTATCTGTAGAATTAAAACAATTTGGTTGATCAAACAAATTAGATTGAAAAGAGTTTGATAATGAATCTAGATCAAATAACCATGTAGGACCATTTGAAACTGATGGAAAAGAATTTTCCATAAATTTAACGTTGAGTGTTTCAATGATTACATTTGTCCTAGAGTTGTAGACTCGATAGGCTTTTGAAACTGATGAATACCCAACGAAAAATCCATTATCAAATTTTGCATCAAATTTTCCTAATTGATCACTTGAATTAAGAATCATAATAGGACAACCAAATGATTTTAAAAATGTTTATGTTCGGTTTTGTGCCAAACATTAACTCATATGGAGTTTTCAGTTTATCTTTGACAATTAAGATTCGATTCTGAACAAAACACGCAGTTGATATTGCTTCATCCCAAAAAGTAATAGGATTTTTTGCATCAGCTAACATAGAACGAGCAGCTTCAATCAGTGTTCTATTCTTTCTTTCAACAACTCCATTTTGTTGAGGAGTTCTGGGAGCACTGAACTGATGAGCTATCCCTTTCTGTGCACAAAACATTTCAATGTTAGCATTTTTGAATTATGTTCCATTATCACTTCTTATAATTTTCACTTTGTTGTCTAATTGATTTTCAACTTTAATGATAAATTCTTTTAATAATTCAGCTGTTTCAGATTTGGCATATAGAAAGAAAACCCTTGAAAATCTTGTAAAGTCATCAATGATAACTAAACAATATGATTTTCGTCCAATACTCTTGACATTTGTTGGTCCAAAAAGGTCCATATGTAACATCTGAAGAGGTTTGGATGTTAAGTTTATAGGCTTGGACTTATAAGACGCTCCGTGTTGCTTTCCCTTCAAACAAGCTGAGCAGTGATCATTAGTTGCAAACTTCTTGGATGGAAGTCCAATGACATGATTTCCTGCTACAAGCTTGTTCATATTCTTGAAATTTGAATGACTGAGACGTCTATGCCAAAGTTGGCTTTCATCATTTGATGCCTTTGCAATTAGGCATGTTGTTTCAGTTGAAGGATCAACTTGAGACATATCGAATTCGTATACATCTCTGTCTCTCTTAGCTGTAACAATAACCCAATATTTACTTATCTTGAAACCTGGCTTCAAAACATAATAGAATGAATTATCAAACAGAACAGAATAAGATTTGTCACAAATTTGAGATACGCTTAAAAGATTAAAGTTCAACTGTGAACAAAAGTTGACTTTATCAAAGCTTATTATCCCATTGGATACTGTTCCTTCTCCAGTTATTTTTCCTCCAGCATCACCACCAAAGGTGACATGAGTTCCTTCTTTTGACTTAAAATCTTGTAACAAGGCAGTATTGCCTGTCATGTGCCGACTACACCCACTATCTACCATGTATTGATTGGTCTTTTTGGGCGTACCTGCACTACAAGAAAGTTAAGTTGAAATATCTACCCAAGCCGAAATGGTCTTGGTCTTTCCAAATTTGTCAACAATTGTACATTGTTCATAATGGAGATTATTCAAATCAGGTTAATTTTTGATGAATTTTCCAATTTTATTCTGAAAATTGTTTGATTTATTTTTGTGAACATTTATACCATTTGATTTATCATCTTTTGAAATGTATTGATGTCTAACATTTTTATTAGTCATCGTTAGAGATCTTGGTATAAGTGTTCTTGCATGTTGTGTTTTGAGCTCATGTAATTGTTCTTAGGAAAAAATCTCAAACCTACATTAGGTTGATTAATGTCTCTTTGAAATCCATTAGTTTGATCTCTCAAATACTGTGGATTAGCAAATCCTTTGCTGATGTTTGATTTTGCAAAGTTTCTAGTGAGAGATCTATTTCTAAAGTAACAATCTACAGTGTTGTGAGTCTTTTCATCACAATAAGTACAATATTTGTTATAATAACAATCTATTGTCGAATGATTTCTCATGTCACATATGTGACAATACTTGTTAAAGTAGCACTCAGCAGTATTGTGATTTTTCATATAACAAATTTCATAGTACTTTTGTGGAGTTAAAAACAACTTTTTGTTAACTTTTGACACTAACATAATGTTTGATTTTGGTGTCATAGAGTTAAACTGTTGTCTTTCATTTTTCACAGTTTGATTTTGTGTCAGATTATTGTTCATTTGTTTAACATGAATTTCCTTCTTGAATGTATTAGAAACAAATCTTTTTGCTACAGCGGAAGTCTTTGAATCTGAACTAGATTTCAGATCTGAGTTTGATTTGTTCATAACATGTGATTTATTATTTGAAAGAGAATTCATATTTAACATACCTGCTGACACAAATTTAATTGGTTTTAGTTTTGTTGTTTGATTTGTTGCTTTAATCAATTTTTCTGAACTTTTGTTTTGTTCAGATGTTACTTTTACAGATTTCTTTCTTCTTCTTTGATTTAGAAGAGCTTGGTTTATTTTCAGATTGAAAATCATGAGAAGAAGATTCCTTTTCTCATTAAAATTGTTTCATATTAATGGTGTTTGAATCTTCTGATGTTCCTATCTGTTGTTTATCCTTGTTTTTGAACTCTGACTTCTTCTATTACATTGTGAATTTGATTAGAAGAGATATTTTGTTTTGGTTGTTTTGGTTGATATGATTTTATCTTGATTGGATGTCCATTTTTAATTTTTTCTTGATCTTTTTCAGCAAACACTTGAACATTTTCTTTTTCCTCTTCTGCATTCTTGGTTTTGATCTGAAAGACTTTAAGCTTTGCTTTGTTTTCTGGTGAATGATCATGAGTATTGAAATTCTCTGGTAGTGTGTTTGTGAGTGAAACCTAATCCTGCTTTTTGCTTATCTTTCCTTTCACTGATTAGTTTTTCTACTATCATTTTTGAACTCTTAACTTTTTCTAGATCAACTTGAGTAGCAGCATGTGCTATTTTCTCTTGTTCAAGATTCTTGGTCATCTCTTCTAGTTGGTTTGTAACAATTTCTAAATCTTTGATTGTTTTGTTCCATGAATTTTAAAGAGAGATAATCTTTTGATCTGCAGTTTTATGATCAGATTTAAGTTGGTTATGCATAGATTCCTCTTGTTTTAGGTTTCCACAGATTTTGAATGAATAGTTTCTGTAGTGTTCAACATGTTCAAAACATGATTTAGTGTAAAGCTTTTCTCTTACTTCTGATGGTATTTCAGGAAATTTTGGAACTGTGGTTTCAGAGGATGAAGTAGAAGATTTAACCTTTGGTTGATCAGACTGAACCATTAGAGCTATTCCTCTGTATCCTCTTTAGGATCAGACTTGTCACTCCATCATAGTTATCTTCCTCTTCATCACTTTCCCCTTTTGGGTCATTGTTTTCTGACCAATCTTCCTCTTGAATTTCTGCAATAAGAGATAAACTTGATGTTAATTCATCTGTAAATTGATCTGCATATGCACTCCAATCATATACATCGTTTATGTTGACTACTAGTGCTTTCTTTGTTTTATGAGATGGTTTGGTTTCATTTTTAAGCTCTGGCATGGGAAGACTTTTATATGGCTTTTGAAAAGTCTTTTGAGCTTGTTGAAACCTTTGATTATTTGAGCTTGAATGAGCACTTCCTCCATTATTCCTTGGACCTTTACATTCTCTTGAGAAGTGTCCATAACTATTGCGGTTGAAACATCTGGATTTTGACTTGTCAAATCCAATAGTCTTGTTTGCACTAGGCTTGTATTTCTTGTTGACATAAGAATGTTTTTGAGTCCTGTAGGCAATCATCACCATCTGCCAGTTCAGGTCCATCTCTTCAATATCTTCAGGATCCATCTCAAATAAATCCTGTAAAACAAAATCTAGTTGAGTTAAATGGCTACCTTGATATGCTTGAAAGCTGGCCATAAAAGTAGTAAATGCAGTTTTGGACTCTTCATCCTCTAATAGGATGTTAATCACATCTTTAACTTTGCTAGATTTAGCAGAGTTAGATGATGAAGAAGTCTCTCTCTGAATATTTGATGATTGTGACTGTGTTTTAGGAGGAGATTGAGAATGAGATTGAGTTGTATATGCAGGTGCACTGGTAAATGATGAGTCAGTAAAAAATCCTGCTTCTACAAACAGATCTCCTTCTTCTTCAGGACTTTTCTCACTCTTTTTCATGAATGCATTTTCTATGGTGGTTGCAGGAGAAGCAACAAACTGATATTGAGACATTGATGCTGCTTTATCATTGTTCCTTGAGCTTTCATCAATCTCCACTGATTCTATTTTTGCAATAAGAAGATCTAGATCCATTGGAAACTTCTCAGTATGCTTTAGTAAAGTTACAGTTTGTTTCCATGATGATGGTAAAGCATTGAGTAGTCTGAGATTTAAATCTTCCAGATCAGGTTTGATACCAGCTGTTGACATCTCAGTTATGAGTTGAACAAATCTGTTCGTCATTTGATTTATTGTCTCTCCAGACAAATGTTGAAACAATTCTAATTGTCTTTTCAGCTTTTGTTTCTTTAAATTTTGAATCTCTTTACCTCCTTCATAAATGATCTTCAATGCTTTATATAGTGTATATTCAGTTTGATATGCATCTAGCTTTGTAAGAACTTCCAAAGGTAGTCCTTTACACATTAATGAATAGGCTTTAATATCATTCTTAACCCTTTTCAGATCATCTCCTTGAAGATCATCTTCTGGATAAGGTTCTGGAAAATCTTTAGTATACAGAAATCTTTTGTCTGGTCCATCAGTTATTATAGGAATGTATGGTCCTTTTTATATAGATTTCCACAGATTAGTGTCAATAGAATTAAAATGATGTTTTAGTCTAAGAGACCAATTTTTGAAATCAGCTCTATTTTTAAGCTTTGGAACTCTGTTTTCAGAATCTTTTGATTTTACCATTCTTATATTTTTTAAAAAAAAATCTAAGTATCAAGGATAAAACGTTTGAATAGTATTCAAACGTCTAATAGTAGATGCGACTAAGTTGAGAAACGTCTAAGGGAATGCCTTAGAAAAATTTTCAAAATGTCTAAGTATTAATGCGTCTGGAAGGTTTCAAGCGCCTAAACAGTTGTCAAACGCCTGAATAGTTGTCAAACGCCTAAACAGTTGTCAAACGTCTGAATAGTTGTCAAACGCCTAAACAGTGGTCAAGTGTCTGAATAGTTATCAACTTAACACAGGTGATACGTCTGGGATTCTCTTCAACGGTACTCAAACGACTGACTAAAAACGTCTACACAATGTTAATGCATCTAACACTTAGACAAATTCAGTCAATCTCAGCTCATGCGACACATTCATCATCTTCAAATGAATGTAACAAACTCAAATCTTCTGAATACTTCAAATGTTGATGAATTCAATTGAAACTTTTCAATTAGACGAGTTTTATGCCGATAAATTCTTAATATCAATTTCTTCAATTTCAACAAAAAATCAATCAATTTTTGAAATTTCAGTTCGAAACATTCAAGCTATTGTCGAACAACAAATTCAACAGTTTACTTGAATTTGATGAATTGATGTGCTATTGTGATTCAAATCATGTTTCTGATGATGAAACACAACTGAAATTCACAAATTTTCAATTGAATTGTATCTCAATCACAGATTCAGTGAGATTTTTAGGTTTTCAAGTTTGATGAACTTAAAACGAAAATCAATCACTAACAGCTTACCAACAGCTCTGATACCATTTGATAGGATCAAATGAATAAATCTGTGATGATTTGTAACACAATTCAATGAATTTCACACAAAGTGATCAAATCAAAACAAGATATCAATAAACTTCAAGTTTTCATTAATATCAAGCTAAGACAATTACACGTATGAAAAGCAGATTCGAATAACTTGTGTATTTGTTTTTACATACGTGCAAATCTAAGCTATTTATACTGAAAACAAAAGTAAAGGAACTAACAAATTATATAAATAGTCCATATACTATTACAAAATATCAAAAGACAAATAAAGATAACATGTTAATCTTTTTAGAGCACTTAACACATGACTCGTCAACAATTACTTTAGAGTTAGCAGTCTTAAAGTTGTCAAAGTTTGACTTACCTTGACACCAAATTACTTGGATTATAAAATGACACTTTTCCCATAGCATACAAGTTAGAAACTCTAGGTGTATGAAAATCTTATCCATCTTTGTAGAACTCAATGGCTCTTGCTTTCCACTTTACAATGTACATTTGCTTCTCACCATCAAAACTCTAACTCATAACAAGTCTAGAACTTTCATATTGAGTGAACGATATAGAGTGTCCTATAAAATGATTCTCAAGAGGAGGTGGAGGAGCACTGAGTATAAGATTTACAACTTGTCTCACAACTAGCATCCTAGTTTGATTGGAAGATTTAGTTGGAGCTCAAATCCTATAAAAGAAACAATCTCTCCTTCTTCCAACTATATATCCTTAATCAAGCTTTTCAAACAGACTTAATTCATCAAAATCCTTAGTGGGAATATCTTGTTGAAAATAATAAAACTCTTTCTCATACTATTCATACACATCTAGATCTAAAGGTTGATAATCCTCTAGTGCATCAAAAGTTGGTCTAGAGACATTTTCAGTTTCCGATTCACCAAAAGAACTTGTTGTAACCATCTTGATAATGCTTATCATTCTTACCACCATCCTACTTTCCTTTACCATCACCATCTTTATTATCATCATTTCCATCATCATTATCATCACTAATTTCATAATCAACTTAATTTAGACCATCATATTCTTTTATTTTCTTTTCCTCTTTAACATCACTAGCTTGTCAAACTGTCTTAGTAGTTTAAACAATTGGTTGAGCTTCAAATACTTGTTAAGTATTAATTACAGCCAGCTCATTAAGAATCTTAGTAAACTATTCTAAGTTAACCTGAAAATATCAAATGTCACACAAGGCTAACACCTTCACCTAAAAGGATAATAGAGAGCACATTCAAGTTATGTCATGTATGTTTCAAATAGATAATATATACCTCATTACTCTTTCTTACTAGTTTAAGTAGCAATTTTGTTGATATATCATGTTCCTAGTTTATATTCTTATATGTAAAAGTCTTTTATTTCTTACACATATGTAATGTAACTACTTAATGAAATATGATATGCATTTTGATGTTTATTTGTCTTTGAGTATTTCATATTATTATTGTATTTGGTATAATTCATATGTATGAGCATCATATATAAGTTTGAGGTTGTTGTACATAGTTTTAAGTCAATAATGACTAGAAATGTGTTCAACTTACTCTGGTGGTTATTCATGCTAATAGACCATACTTATGGACCATAGACACGAATGAATCATGCTTATGGACCAGTCGCACGACTAAATTAGGAGACTAGATTAGTCGTATGACTGAAACATAAGGTTGATTTAGTCGCATGACTAAAACCTTTAGTCGTGTGTATGAATCAACCGCATGAGTCACTCGCACGAATGAAACTAAAAACATATAAATACCACATAATTCGTGGAAAAACAAGAGACATGATTAGATCGATCAGGTTGTCATTTCATTGATTGGATCGCCTATCAAATAGGATT
The DNA here is from genome assembly GCA_025506515.1 of Flaveria trinervia. NCBI lineage: Eukaryota > Viridiplantae > Streptophyta > Magnoliopsida > Asterales > Asteraceae > Flaveria > Flaveria trinervia. The sequence goes on along the minus strand of CM046452.1, from coordinate 16,677,810 downwards.
CCGCACTATTTGATCTGGTCTCACGAAGAATCCATTAGTACTCGATATGAAAACGGTCTTAACAAGTCTTGTTCATAAGAGATAAAAGATAACAGATGAATTTCAGCTGATTTTGATCCGGTAGTACTCAGCCATATTGCTGCAACCCAAGAAATAATAGATTTGTTAATAATAGATGAATTTCAGCTGATTTTAATCAACTGGTTCAATCATGCGATTGAACCATACGACTGAGTTCAGTCGTACGATTGAGCCTGCGACTTAGTTCACTCGTACTATTAAGCCTGCGACTTAGTTAACTCGTACGATTGAGCCTGCGACTGAACTTAGTCGTATGCTATGCCATGTGGTTGATTCGGTCGTGAGACTGAGTCACCGATTGATTCACTCGTGCGATTGAATCAAGTGCCAAGCTCAATCGTGCGACTGACGTTCATATGCTGTGTCTATTCGCATCTTGCTCTGTTCAGCACCATAAATTTGAATCTTTGTCAAAGCGTTACATTACACTTTGTGTTTAGATTCATTAGGTTCGCAAGGATCCTGAAATAGCACTTAGTGCCATTTAAATCAATATTTTTGTTCATTTAAGTCGTCTATTTTAGAGTATGGTCCTAGTTCTAGATTTTAACTCTTTCGGTCATTGTGGGTTCGATTAATCCGTTCATTTGTCCCGATTTTAGTTTGAAAGTACCTGAAGATGAATAGGAAATTAGTTAGAATCACAATCGTAAAGTAATCACAACAATCGAAATTTTGGTAGAGTCTAGGTATTAGGCGGTTTTTTTTAGAGTTTTGTGAAAGTTTGGTAGGGTATACGACCGACTGACCCCCTTTTTTATACTGTTTTAAAATTTGAGTTGTGCGACTGGACCCATACGCATGATTCATTCATGCGACTGGGGTTCAATCGTGCGACTGACTCAGACTCCTTCATCCAATCATACGATTGGTTCATTCTTGTGATCCAATCGCATAGTTGACCCATACTCATAGCCCAATCGTGTGATTGGCTCATACTTATGGTGCATGCGTGCGATGGCTCATACTTATGATTCAATCGTGCGATTGGCTCATACTTATAATTCAATCGTGCGATTGGCTCATACTTATGGTTTTGACTTCATACATTTCGATAGACTCAAAGTTTAATTTTTGATATATAAAATTAAAACCAATGATCATCTCAGACATAACATTTTTTTAATTGAGAATCATTTGATCACCGCAGATCTGATCCTTTTAATTAAGAGCCGACTGGTCACCTCAGACGTGACCTTTTTAATTTGTGATTCACAAAGTTCATCTAGTTATATAGTCCGACATCAACGCAAAGAAGATAACAAAAACAGAAAACAACATGAACTAAATCAAAGCAAGACATATTTTTTGTGTTTTTGGTTTGAGGTGGATTGAAACCTTTTAGAAATCATCTAACCAATTTTTCCTCCTGAGCAGAACAACTTCACTTTATTTTTTATTTCTGGAAAGATTCATATGGAATCATTCAGGTATATCATAATCATTTGGGATCGTTTTATATGTACTTGGATACTAGATTCTTATTTGTCTGAGAGTCAATAGCACTTGCAGGAAATCATACTAGAGCTATAAGATGCAAACAATGATTTTGATCGTCGAGAGTTGCAGCCACGATGATTGTCACTATATTTGTACACTTAAATCGATACACAAATTTTTGACTCACATTGGTGAAGAGTTGGGTTTTATTATTTCAACAAGCATTTGTGGATCCCACACTTATATGGTAATCAACATTCCTCAGGAGATTTTTGAGTGGTATACAGGTATTTTACAAGAAGAAACTATTCTAAGAGCTTTCCAAAAGATGTCAAGCCTCAAGTCAGTGCCATCGCATAGCAGAGAGGCGCAAACAATAATGAATTCTAGAATATTTAGGTTATGCTTATCCTCAGGTCAGTGCCATCGCACAGCAGAGAGACACACAACCTATCTTCTTGTTATAGCACTTTTTCTTTTGCACATAATGCACCAACAACATTAGTCATTAGCTTGATTGCACCTAACAGGTTTTCCATGTGCTTTGCTCATTTTTATGGTCATCCGCACACATTTATGGCATTTATTTTGCTCGTCACCCATTATTGGAAATGCGTTGATTGTGTTAACCAGGATTAGATGAAAACCCATAGCAAGTTGAAAAAATTAGTTTTAATGCACTAGCAATCCCTAGGCCTACTTTAGCTATTTTCTTTTTCACTCCATTGACCACTAAAAGATATAAAACCCAAGGTTTGTCAAAAGCTTTTGTGTAGAGATCGGCGCGTTGAAAATCTATATTAATTTTAACAACATCTATTAATTGCTTTTCAGAACAATCACGTATAAAGTGATGTTTAATACCAATGTGTTTAGTTTTGGGTGTTGGACCGGATTTTTAGTGACAGCTATAGCAGCAGAATTATCAACAAAGATAGGGGTGTTAGAAAATTTCAAACCGTAGTCTTCCATTTGTTGTTGAATCCAAATGATTTATGAACAACAACTTGCAGTATCAACATATTCAGCTTCACATATTGACAGAGCAATAGATGTCTGCTTCTTACACTGCCAGGTGACTAAATGTCTTCCAAAGAACTGACATCCTAATGATGTTGACTTGTAATTCACCTTGCAACCACCATAGTCCGAGACACTATGCGCTGTAAGCTCAAATTCATCATCATGAGGATACCACAACCCGAGTGTTAAAGTACCCTTCAGATAACGAAAGATCCTTTTTACCCCAGTTAGATGATTCACTTTTGGTTTAGCCTCATATCTGGAACAGAGACACATGGCATACATAATATCAGGACGAGAGGGTGTGAGGTACATTAGAGATCCGATCATTCCTCGTACATAGTGGCATCTACCAGATCAGCATTTTCGTTGGGTGCCACATCGTGGTTCATGGCAAGTGGAGTCCCAACATCCGTTGCATTCTCCATGTCGAAACAACTAAGGATACCTTCTACATATTTGGACTGATACAGGAAGATTCCATTTGATGTCTGATCCACCTGTACCCCAAGAAAGAACTTCATCTCTCCCATAGCACTCATCTCAAACTCAGCTTTGATCACGAATTTGAATTCTTTACGCAATGCTTCATATTTGGAACCGAAGATTTTGTCATCCACATATATTTGTACGTGTAGTAAATCACAATCTTACTCTTTGATGAACAACATGCAGTCAATAACCCCTCTGCGAAAACCATGTTTCAGAAGATGAGTAAAGAGTATCTCATACCAGGCTCAAGGGGCTTGATAAAGCCCGTAAAGAGCCTTGTGTAGTTTATAAACTCTATCCCGATGATAAGGATCCTCAAATCCTTCGGGTTGACTGACGTACACCATTTCACGGATTTCACCATGAAGGAATGCACTTTTCATATCTAATTGATAAACTTTGATCTTCATGTAGGATGCATAGGCTAAGAAGACACGAATTGCTTCCATCCTTGCCACAGGTGCTTCCATCCTTACACTTAACAACCCATTTAGTGCCAATCACCTTTGCACCTTTTGGTCTGTCCACAAGAGTCCATACTCCTAACTTCTTGAACTGAAGGAGTTCTTCTTTCATAGCACTAACCCATTCCTCATCGTTTAAAGCTTCATTTACATATTTTGGCTCAAATTGAGACACAAACCATCGATAAGCACCATCGTGTAGATATTTGTTTTCGATGACTGCGGCATAATCAGCTGAGTATAGCTGATTTCGTGTTTGAACACCCGATAGAATATCCCCGATGATGTTGTCTAGGGGATGATGCACATTAACTCGAGTTTCGGGAGTGGAGGGAACAACTACCTCATTATCTAGATTTTGAATTCCAGGTTCAACTTTTGTGGTTGTTGGAGTATGGGGTTGAGAAGTTTCACTAGCATCAAGATCAGGTGCTTGTGTACTTTCGGTAGTAGGGACCTATTCCTCTTGGTCCACATTTGTAGTCTCAACTGCTTCATCATCAGAGGAAGACTCACTTACCTTAAGCTCTCCTCCTGAAGGGCTAAAAGTATCGTCTAATGGAACAGATGATGTCAAGTCTAGTGTAAAGTATTTAGAACATCGTACATCATTCGAACAAATAACTCATCATCAGGATGAGAGGAGGTATATTGAAGGACTTTAAAAATACATCATAGCCAAAGAAGAAGAAAGGTCCTTTGCCAGCAGGGGGTGGTGTATCTTTGGACATGAACATTGCACCACACTTTTACGTGACCTGTTGAGTTATTATAAACTCTTTTGTCTGGTATACTATATTCGAGAAAGATACATTCTTCTACCTTCTCATAAAACTTCCCAGTCTGAGTTTTCTTTAACAACATGCACGGTGCTCCAAATGGTTCTATATACTCCAAGATGGGTTTACGTCACTGGAGCATTTCATAACATGTTTTTTCATGATGTTTGACCACTAAGGCTTGATTGAGAGTATAGCATGCATTAGCCACTACCTGTTCTAGAATTGAATAAGCAGTTTAGAGTCGGCTAACATTGTCCTTGCTATCTCTATCAAGCTCTGATTTTTTCTTTCAGCAACACCATTCAACTGTGGAGTGTAAGCAGAAGTAAATTGATAAACAGTTCCTTTCTCTAAACAAAAGGCCTCCATCCACTGATTCTTGAACTCTGTTCTGTTGTCTGATCGAATCTTTCTTACTTTCAGCTTGTAGAGTGATTCTAATGTAGTGACTAGATTCTTGAATCATTCAAAAGTCTCTGACTTGGCTTTTAGAAACATCACCCAAGAGAATCTTGAGTAATCATCAGTTACTACAAAGCAGTACCAATCTCCAGCAATGCTTTTTGTGTTGACTAGGCCAAACAGATCCATGTGTAGAAGCTCGAGAGGTATGTCAAGAGAATTAACTTTCTTTGCTTTTGAGACTTCTTAGTCTGTTTCCTTTTCTTACATACTAAGCAGAAATCTGGGAGTTGGAAAGTCTTGATTGTAACTCCATTCACAAAATCATTCTAAACTAGATGATTCATCTTCCAGGGAATAATGTGTCCCATTCTCCTATGCCATGAGGCTGAATCCCTCTCTGTTGCCTTTGACAAGAAGCACTGGACAGTAGACTCTGTTATGAAGGCTATTGATAGATCCAAGACATATAGATCGTTAGATCTTGAAGCTGACATTAGAATTTTATCCTCCTTGATAACATACTCCTTCTTCAATATGTAGCACTTCTTGTTGTCAAACACAACCTTGAATCCCTTATCACATATTTGGGAGACAAAAAACAAGTTGTTTTGCAGTTGCTAAAAACGTACTTGTCCTTGTCAAACTTCACTTTCTCGTTTCCCACTTCTCCTTGAGCGGTGATGTAACCTCCTTTATTCCAAGCGAATGATATGTGTCCCCTTTTAATTTGATTGAAGTTGAAAAGAAAAGACGAATTCCTGATAACGTGCCCGGAAGCCCCAAAATCAATAATCTAGGTATTAGTGATAGTGCTGTAGCGGACACCCTGCACATACAAAGGAATTGATTAGTTCAGGTTTGGGACCCAAGCCTTAACTTGCTTGGGTGTCCCAGTGATATCACACATCATTAATTCAACCCACTGTCCTTTAGAGGATGAGGGCACATCTTTCCTCTTCTTATTCTCACTAACATACACATTACTTGTTTTTATCTTCCATAAACCAATTTTGTGTAAGGCCTGTTTATGGTAAACAGATGACTGGCTTATGGTTTGAACTTTAGGTTTATTAATAATCTTAGGTGTAACCTTAGGTGACACAAGCTCATTTTCTTTTTAGGTGTCTGATAATAAGGACAATTTCGAGAGATATGTCCTAGTTTTCAACAACTGTAGTAGGATCACCCTTCGACAATTTGAGGAAAATTTTGATGCGGGGTTGAATTTGGTTGGGGTTTGAAATATGTCTGGTTCGGGTTGTTTCTATTCCTTTTTAGATGTTTCACCTTCTTTAACAAACTTAATTTTTTTGACATTTTGAACATCTTTAACTTTCATTTTACTAGGATTTTGATGATTAACACGTTCAAGGTTCATTGGATTAGACCTTTTAGGTTCTGAAATAGATGTTTGTAAACATGACCCTAATTTAACCTTTTCAATTTTCTCACCCAAATCCTCAATAGGTATCTTATCTATTGATCCCAAAGTAGAATCCTTCTGTTTTGTGATAGATTTCACAGGTTTTACCCTAAAATCTGTATCACTGACCGAGGAGTAAACACCACATGATCCTTTATTGGGTTATTATTAATTGGTCTACATTTAGTGTTCAAAAGGATTGCATGTGGTGGCGGTACTACCTTATACCCCAGACCTTCGCTGAGATTTTGTTCTTTCACTAGGTTCTGAACTATGTGAGAAGAACTTGCCAAACTATACAGTTTTTGTTTTAATAATTCAACTTTGACTTGCAAAACTGCTTTTTCCTTTTTAGTTTCCTCGAGAGAATTTAAATTGAACTTGATGTTATTTTATTGATTTAAGGCAACAACCTCGGTTTCCCTTAGTTGTTTCCCCAACATTTCTATCTTTTCTTTGAAGTTGCACTCATTTTGTTTTAAAACATGATTTGCTTCAGTGCAGAGTTGTAAATCATTTACTAGATTGTCATTATGGTCTAATAACCTAGCAAATTTTAAATCAATGTTTTCCCTAAATTTATCACATTCAGTACATGCATGTTTTTCAATAATTAGTCTTTAGAATATACGTGTGTAGAACCAGACGAATCAGCCATCAAAGCAGACTCTTCGGTGACTAGAGATTTTGAGTTTGTAGCACTAAGCTCTTCTTCAACCAAATGATCAACGACATCCATTGCTTCTTTGAAATCTGAAAGTGTATGCTCAGCTATGATGTCCCCTTCACTTGTAGAACCATCATCCAATATATCAACTAAAGCAATGTTTGATTCACCCTCATAAATGAATCGGAAGGACAAGTCTTGTCCTTCATCACCTTGAGCAGTCAAAGCCTTAGACTCTTTACTTGAAGATGAAGCTCCAATCTTATCATTATCTTGTCGATTGAATGTGGGAAAAGGATTTCCATTTCTAGTCTTCTTTGGCTTTACACACTCACGTTTGAAGTGCCTATTTTCACCATAATTGAAACACATGACTTTGGTTTTGTCAAATCCAATTGTCGTATCTTTAGTGGCAACCAAATTTTTCCCCGCCTTTCTAACAAACTTCTTCGCTTTTATAACAGCACTAGCCAAGGCCCACATAATATCCATGTGTTCTTGCTTAGTTTCATCAACTTGCTTGTAGTCTTTGTCAACAAGATGACAGTTTCCAATCTTACTGGGAACTAATCCATCATAATATTCAACAACAGCAGCTAGAAGGTCCATGTGCTCTTTAGCAACTTCCATGGTGACATTTCCAAGATTCTTAGTCTTCAACTTGGTAGTATTACCTCAGAGACTATGTATTGGCTTCCAGATGACCCTGACGTTACGGTTCGTGATGCAATGCTTTGGGTAGGAGCAGAAGAGCTAGACACAAACGCCATTTGTAGTGGTGCACCTAAAGTAGCCGGAGTTGGAACTAAATTGTATAGTGTAGGATTCTGAGCATAGGATCCTTTCTTTGACTTGTATTTCATACGTAGTTCTTCCTCCCTTAACTTCAAAATGAATCATTTATGTCTAATGTAGCAAGAGTGTCATTTTATCTCAGATCAACACAAATAGATCCCATTTGTCTGGAAGACCATCAGAAAAACTAGAGACTTTATCTTCCATGGATGTGGTCACGCCATGAGTGTGCAACCCACTCATAAGATGATAGAATCGATCAATGATATCATCCAAGCTCTCATTCCCAATCAGAGAGAAATTGTCTAATTTCTTCTTAAGAGCTTTTGCCTTCAGTGCATTCAGAGTTGCATTTCCTTCGTATCTCATTTCCAAGGCCTCCCATAATTTCTTAGACTGCTTGTTCTCAAAGAACTGATGAAATATGTCCTTAGGTGTAGAGTGAGTCCACAAAGCATATATTTTCTTCTCAGCATTATGTAGAGTCTTCTAGGATTCACTCATTCCTCCCAAAGTCAATTTAACTCCATTAGCATTGACTGGTACCGGTAACCGGTCTCAATAGATGTCCAAAGGTTTGGGTTAACTCCATTAAAGTAGATTTCAAACCGTTGTTTCCATTGTGGGTATTCATCCAAAGTTAACAGTTTTGGCGTTTTGTTGTGGTTTCCAATCTCATTCTCCAAAAGTAGAAGGTTCTGGATACGCAAGCCTTTTCAAGCAGTGAATGCAGCAAACTAGTCTCCCATTGCTTTAAACTTGGTAAACTTAGAACATGACAGATTCACTCGTGTGAATAAGCTATGCGAATGAGTCACTCATGCTAATGAAAGATACGAATGAATTCAATCGAGCGATTGGATTCAGTCGTGCGAATGAGTAGGACGATTGTAATCAACCGACTGGAGTTGCTTAATTGTGTGAATGGGAGATACGACTGAGTTCAGTCGTATGAATGAGAGTATACGAATGCGTTTGGTCGTAGGAATGCTCCAATCGTGCGACTAAAGGCTATTGTGTTTGAAAAATCAAATATTTTAACACTTTGACACAAAATACAAATTTTCCAGAAACCCTAATCGGCCGTTTGATGAAAAATCGAAACTTTAACACATGCAATCGTCAAAAACACTTTTTGAAGCAAAAAGGTGACTCTTTTGATTGAAAACGTTAGTTTTAACACCAAAACCAATTGAATTCACGCAAAATCACGAGCCAAAGCTCCGATACCACTTGCTAGGACCGTTTTCGTACGGAGTACTAAGGGATTCTGCGTGGACCAGATCAAATAGTGCGGAATCCTATTTGATAGGCGATCCAATTAGTGTGAACGATAACCTGATCGATTTCTAATCAATTCTTAACGTTTGTTTCATCGTTAGATCGATGAGGCTGTCGTTCTCACCGATTAGATCGCCTATCAAATAGGATTCCGCACTATTTGATCTGGTCTCACGCAGAATCTGTTAGTACTCCGTACGAAAACGGTCTTAACAAGTTTTGTTACCTTTAAGTGGTCTATTTCATTGAAATGAATGATTAAGGACGTGCATTTGGTAAGACTATAAAAGTGATAGAGTTCATAGACAATTGAGTTATTGAACTAAAAGGTCAGAACTCATATACTAAATTATTCCTAAAGACCGTAGGAGTATTTTATGTAGAATGGAGAATGGACTAGTTTGCTTACTTTGAGGCACAAATAGTTTGCAAGAAGAAGATGATTTTGTCTGAAAGCTCTAGATGCTAGTCCAATTGTAGTTAATTTAACATAAAATATAACGAGTCAATGGTCAACGACAAAAAGTGAATGAAGCAAGGTTACGAAGCATATCTTGCGTTACAAGTGTGCATTCCACAAAACTACAATTTCCAATTAAGGGTTTTTGAAAAAATTATAGATTTATTCAAGAAAGCATTGTATTTACAAAAGTGACTATATTATTTTATTATTTTTATGACTGGTACACAAGTATAGGTTTTTACACTGATATTTTTAAGATTTAAAATCTTTTTTATAATAGTTACATGATATTAATTGCTACTTCTATTTGTTTTATAAGTATACTAGTTGGAAATGCTCGTGCGTTGCGGCGGTACGGTTGTTGCATTATTTTTTTGGGAATTTGATTCTAGTCGGTATCGACTCAGTGCGTTATGACGTAAATAAAAATTCAAAACATAATTATTTAAAAAATTGAATAAAATAAAATAATTACGTATATTACAAAAGTCTTTAAGACAATTATATTATCGCAATAAGAATAGTGAAAATATGGGTGGTATTTATGGTTCGAAATCACTTATTACCACAAATTATCATCTCGATTGTTATTGAATTGTTAACAACTGATAAAGGAAAGGGAAAGCGGGATTAGTGCTCAATCACAATATATAAACGTCATTGAAAGTAAATGGTGATTTTGTTTGGCCACGTGTATATTTTTAACATTTATATTATATGGAATGATATATTATACTTTATTGTAAGGGCATAAATAAAATAAAATGATTACTTTTTCCAAATTTAAGCATTACTTTTTTATATGGGTGTCTTAATCAATATGTAAAATTATCATTCTATCGTGCTCTTAGTTTTATTCTAAAAAATATAAATAAATATTAAAATTATTAAACATATAATATGCCCGTAGAAAAATATTATTATTATAGTTATTATAAATATGAAGATTTATATAAGTTATATACTTAAATATTTAAATAAAATAATATAATTAATTAAAATATTATTTAGTTATAAAAATATAATCAGTAAATATAATTTAAATGTCAATTTATAGTATCATAAATAAAATAAAAGTTAATAAAGTGAATTAAATAATATCATATTATTAAATAATATATTAATAATATTTATTATATACATGAAAGAGAAAAGGGCAAAAATGTCAAGTTTTATAAAATTTAATAGATAAATTTACCATATTACCCCTAAAGTGTCATAAAATTTTAATCAATCCCTATTCTACCCCTATTAAATATGATGCACTCATTTATACATGTTGCCTTAAAACTTGTATTTTTGGCAAAATTACATCTCTATCCAAAGAGATTTATTATATACTACTATAGATTTTCAAGAAGTATTTGACTGGGTTTTAGTAAGAGTGATATTCTTACTAAGAATCGAATATGATAATCAAGTCAACGATTGAGTGGCGGAAACAAACAATCGAAGAACAATCAAGCAAGAAAAATTACTCATAAATTTTGTTTGTATTAATCTATGAAAGTTGACAATTACAGAGAATAATTACAACAAAATCCTCTATATATCAACCGTCACCTTAGTACGAGGTAAACTATTCTATTTATAGACAAGACAAGATGCCTTTACAAAATGACTAAACTACCCCTAACCTATTACATCAGAAACTAGTCTAAGTCTTGATCCGCATCTCTGCTTGTTCATCCGCATTAACAAATGCGGATGAGATAATCATGATCCGCATTTCCACTTGATCATCATCATTAGTAAGTTGGTCATCCGCATTGGTTAATGCGGATGAACAAATACTTGTGCGCATTTGGTTGGCATCCGCATTTGTCAATGTGGATGATCAAAGTCTTGTCCGCATATTCTTTTGTTCTTCCGCATTAGTCAATGTGGAAGAGTATCTTGTTTAGCATAAGTATTGTGTCTTTCGCATTAGTTAATGCGGAAGAGTAAACACTTGTCCGCATCAGATTTTTGTCTTCCGCATTGACTAATGCGGAAGATAATACATGTTATTTTTCTTGTATTTCTTCATCCGCATTGCATGTTGGACTTGTGGGATTCCAGTCATATAATCATCAATTCACCCATTGTGTTGGCATGTACCATCCTTTCAGGGTGCAACAATACTCCCCCTAAGGATTATACAGCCTAGTTTTCCTTAATGTTTAGGAGGTGATTGATGTTGTGAAGATTCAGCTGGGTCTTCAGAAGGTAGTATGAATGTTGCTTTGGTGGTATCCAGAATGGCCTTGATCATGTTTACAAAATCAGTTGCTTCGGACATCCTGTCTCTACTCAGCACATGTATTTTCATTCTGCTCATGTTGTAGATGGCTTCCATTGATAACTTTTTCAGAGAAATCGGTTCCCATATGGAGATTATTGAAAGACCATATCTATGAATCAATAAACTCCCTCCCACATCCACTTCAAGCTTAACAATATTTCCAAGTTGTAGTGGTGTTTTCTTCTTCTTTCTTTTATCTCTTTTAATCTTTATTTTGTCATAGGCTTGTTTCAACAACTTGATGCATTTCAAAAAGAAGTGCATGTCTTGTTCACCCAAATTGTTGTTTAATTTCCTGAAGTTCCTGGTATAAATGTAGTGGATGTATGATTCATCAAGTAGTCTCACTTCATATCCACTAAAAAGTCTAATGTCAGCTCCTTCTTTTCCTCCCCACTTCCTTTCTATCACCAGCTCATATGTTTTCTCATCATAGTACACATTTGAGATAGGAATGAAAGAATGAGTACCAGACACTACTTTTCTCTTTAAAGACTTAGTTGGCTTCACCTTCAACTCAGGAATACTATTTCTTTTGCTTCCACCTTTTTCTTCTTTTCCAGGGGATTGTCAAATGTTTTACCTTTTCTTAAGCAAATTGTCTTTAATGAATTGAAGTTGTTTGTCCTTCTGAACATCTTAAGTATATTCTCAAATTCATATCCCCTAAACATAGCTGCATGATTGATCAGTTCAAGTTGAGCTAGTTCCTTCAAATCATGAATCTCAAGGGCATTTACTAGAGCTGAGTACTCTGTGAAGAATTGTACTAGCCCTGAGATTCTTTTCACCATGAATATGTTCCAGGTGCTATCATACTTCCACGCTATTATCTTCTTATCTATCTTCCCCTTTTGTAGATACCCCTCTAATCAGTTCAGCAGTGGTCAGTCCTTCCTGCAACTTCAACTGAGATGGCTCTGCAAACCATTCAGGATATTTGTGGAGTACCGGGGCAAGTAGTTCTTGATCTTTATGTTCAGTAGCATGTCTTCAGCTGACATTCTATTTTTGGGTTTGGTTTTTGTCAACTCTTCTTCCAGTTTCTTGAGTTTGTTTTTCTTTTCATTGATTAATTGAAGTGTGGCAGCCCTTAATGAAATTGTCTTCATGTTTGCAATCTTTCTTTTTATGAATCCCTGACTTGAAAGGTATTCCTTCATTTCCTTATCAGACATGTTATAAGGATCAGGAAATAATGATCCATGGGATGAGGTTGATTTCTTCATTTGTGAAAGCTTTTGTAGAGGACCCCTTCTTGGTAGTAGAACTTCATACCATGTGGGTTTCTTCATGGATGGGTTTTGAGTATTGGAGTGTCCTTTGATATTGTCTTCTCATAGTCAGTGTCTATTGTTGGATCAAGTAATAGCTTCACTTTCTCTTCCTCTTCTTTCATTTTCTCATAAGTCATTGCAAACACTTCATCAGGATCATAGCCTTGATTGATTAAGAACATGGCTTTAATCATCAAGTCATAGTTTGAGCTTTGGTTACCATTTCTTCTACTGAATGTTCTTCTTTAAGAGGTCTGTCCATGAGAACATCCTTTAACACTTCATCTTCATCAGCAATTTCTCCGTCTTCTAAATCAATTGCTCTGGCCAACTTTTTCAACTGAGCTTCTGCCTGCTCATGTTCTTCCAAAAATTCAGCAATTGCTGCTAAACTTCTTCGGTAATCTTTTTGCTTCTTTGAGGTTCTTCTTCAGTTATTGGCCTCTTACCTTTAGCCTTTTCTGCCAAATACTTCCTCTTTCATGAGTAAGTTTGAAGTTGTGGGCTAGAGGTTTCAGTTTGATCTTCTGGTCAGGGACCTTTTCAGGTGTGCTTGGCTCTTGATCCTTCATTTCACTTTGTTCAGGTGCAGTTTCTTCTTTCCTTTCTTGTTCATATCTTTCTCTTAGTTCCTCTTTTTGTTCTTCTGTCAATGATATGGCAGGGACAATTTGCAGAGACAATTCCTTTTCCAGTGGCACTAGTGATTTAGGAATGAATACAAAAGGCTCTGCCTCAGTTCTTTTATTGTTAATGAACTCCCAAAAATCATCATCAATGCTGAATTGTTCAAAAGCAAAACTATCCAAAGCACTAAAGAGTTCTTCAAATTCACCCTTTTCTAAGTCTGAGTGGTTAGTGTTTCCAGAATACACTACCATGTCTAAACTCTGGTCTTTAATCTCAGTTTCACTTTCATCATCCACTTGTTCTTCATTATCATCATTATTCTTTTTTTCTTCTTTTTCATCATCATCCTTCTCATCAGTTCTTTTAATCATCATTTCAAGCTCAGATATTCTTTTGTTCTTGCTCTCGATTTCCTTTTCAGTTTCGAGATGATATGAGCTTGTTCCTCTATTATTTTTCTTGTTCCTCCATGGCAATAATTTGTATTTCAAGAGTGTCTATATGACCATTCACTTCTTCTCTTGAGTGTTTCAGTGCAGCTTTTAGATTTTCAATCTCTTTGGCTTGTTCCATTCTTCAACTGCATGTTTTTCTTTGAGATCTTTCAATTCTCCTTCTTTCTCATCGAGTTCTAGAATTCTGTCATTTATAATTCCTGCTCTCCTGTTTAGTGTTCTTTCCATCCTTTCTACTTTGAGTAACAACTCAGTTATCAATTCATCTTTTTTATCAGGCCTATTGATGTTTGATTCAGCATAGCTCTTAGAAGGAGCAGCCTCAGAAGGTTCATTCACAGCTCTGGTTTGATCAGATGATCCTCCTCATCAGAAGATGATTTGGATGATTTGGATGCACTTGTTAATCCTTCTGGTTCAGCAGGGTGATCAATTGATGATGGTAATGGTTGGTAAGGAGGAATAGGAGATTGGTGTGGTGATATAAGAGATGATGATGTGTGATGTAGGTGTAGGTTGAGTGATCATAGGTGGTGTTTGTTGTGGTGAAGGAAGTGATGGTATTGGTGAAGGTGATAGTATTGTTGAAGGTAAGGGTGATGGTTAAGCTATTGGTTGTGGTATAGGAGATGGTATTGGTTATGGTATTGATTGTGGAGTTGGTTGTGGTATTGGTTGTGAGGAGGTTGTGGTATTGGTTGTGGAGGAGGTTATGGTTGATTTGCTTGGTGTATTTGTTCAAACATCCAAGGAAGAAGGGGTGAAGGCGCACCACTGTAGAAGTTCCTTGGGTCCTTCTTTTTGATGTACTTATAGGATCTTGCATCATAATGAGGAATGTTAAGTACCGTCCTTCATTAGCAATGTCATGAAATGTTTCATTAATTAGACATTGAATAAATCTGGGGTACATTAGAAATTTGTATCTCAACCCTTCTTGAATGTTTGAGATTAGGCCATTGAATACATATGCTGACATGTTATATCTTCTGTTGGTGCAGAGAGCACAAATGGCAGAAGATGTGAGGACTGGAATGTCATTCCATCCTGTTTTCCTTTTAGATAGGCAGTGTTGGAACATATGAATAAGGAATCTCCATGGTAGATCCACTAATCCTTTGACTATCTGTTTGGCTTCATAGCTCCCTTCATAACCAATTTCAGAGAAAATGTGGTTATCTCCTCATCATCCAATTCAAGAGGATCATCTGCATTGTCATTGAATTGAAGACATCTTCTAATGATTCTTCTGTGCTCCTTAGTGTGTGTTCAGTGTTGATCTTGCCAATAAGAGTTTTCACTCCATTTTCTTCTACTACTTCAGCTGATTCCCAGAAACACCTGATGGGATTCTCATTGATTGTTGGTCTTACTATTATAGCATAAGCTACCCTTGTGGTAGATAGGAATCTTATCATATCTCTGAGACCTTCTGCTTCAGGCACATCAAGGTTTAGATAACCGCTGACGTTATGGAGCTTGCTCCATGTAAGGTTTTCCATGTAATCTGCACAAGAGACATGTGTGTTAGGTCACACTTTTGACTTTAATTTTGACTTTGATTTGTTTCACACTTTTCTTTTTCACATTGCTCTGTTTTTCTCAGTAACCATGGTTGTCATGGTTTTCAATATTAGTTGAATTCCTATCATTTACATGTTTATTGACATCGAAAATATGTATTACATCACTTAATGATTTATATTTTGGTGTTCTTCAATAGTTTTCTGGTTCATTGTTCGACTTAGGGTAGTCGTTCAAGACTTAGGTTTTGGTTTCAAAATCTGTTGAAGTTATACCTTATCTTCAAAACGACTGCTGTTCTGAATCGATGACAAGAATGTTAAAAGGTGAAACACAACAAAATCTTTGAATGTTTGTGATGATGATGATGATGATGGTGGTGGTGTACTGTAGTTTTACGCTTGTCTCACTATAAGTTCTCTCAATTTGAAAAGTATTAATGACGTGTTCAGATTCCTTTAAATAGTCAAATAATACAATTTGAAAAATTTTACAAGTTTACAAGCATATACATCAACACTGTAGCAAATGTTGAATGTTAATTTGTTTTTTTTTGGTGATCCGCCTTTGTGGTTGTAGCTAATGCGGAAGACGAACTATTGACTTGACAGTCCGCATTTGACTACTTTTGGTCATCCGCATTTGTGGTTGTAGCTAATGCGGAAGACTTAATTCTTGATTGACTGTCTGCATTACTCTACTTTTACAAATGCGTTTGATTTTATTCTACCCGCATTTGTGCACTGTTGCAAATGCGGAAGTTAAACTTGAAATTTTGCCTGTCTGCATTTGTGTACTGTTGCAAATGCGGAAGTTAAACTTGACATTTTGGTTGTCCGCATTGGTTTACTATTGCAAATGCAGAAGTTTAAACTTGACATTTTGGTTGTCCGCATTGGTTTACTGTTGCATACGGAAGTTAAACTTGACATTTACTTCACACACTAATGCGGTAGAGTAAAATCATTGTCCGCATTAGTTGCACTTCAAAAATTATTGTTACCCGCATTAGTTATATGCATGGGTTACCTTCACCTGTATTAACTAATGCACTTACCTGCATTATCTTTTGAACTAAATCAAAAGTTAATGTGATTGAATTGATTATTCATCTATGAAGAGGTGTCCTTGATTGATTTTTCTTATGAAGTTGGCCGTTGGAGTTGTCAATTTTTGCTTGTATTGACTTGTATGTTACAACAAATACAAATTTCCAAATTTTGACCGATCTTGGGCTTATCATGCTTCTAAGAATCTGCATAAGCTGAGATATAATGGTTGACTTATTGCAACAACACCAACTAAAATTCCTTTTCTTTTGTTTTTCAAAATTGAGTTGATAAACAAAAATTTGAACTTACTCGAAAAATTTAATTACTCCCCCTAAAGTTTATGTCCACATTTGGAGAGAAACTTTAAAGATTGTAAAAGTTTTGAATAAATTTTTTTCTGATTAATATTAATAATGAAGAGAAAAATCTCTTTGTTGGGTCATATCAATCTTACATTACACATGTGCATCCTTTTATAATTAAATGGACATGATTATGAACTTGAAGATTGAAGGTATGTTTGGCTTTTAAGTTCATACCTGGTTGATATTTTGATGCAAATGACTTTTATCATGTTTTGGTTGATTTATTATTCAGTGTGTACCTCACACACATAAGCATGGAATGATCATCCCTCCTTATACAATGCATGGTAGAACTTTGTCATAACTTTTCTTACCAGGTTATTAAGTCATGAAATCTCATATTCACTTATCCTCATTGGGATTCTTTTAATTTGATCCTTTGTCATCATGTTGATCCACATTGGGATTCTTTTCACTTCACTTTGGAAGGTGATACATGATAGGATTCTTTTGATCATTCACTTGGAATGTATTATTTTGTTGATTCGTCCAATTTTGGATGTGTTCCACATTGGGAATCTTTTGGATCATGACATCTGCACTATGTGCAAGTTTCATTAGGTCTTTGCTTAGCAAAACAGAGATGAAACATGATGTGGTGAAAGATTCATAAAGTATCATTACCTGGTGTGTTTAGGTTACTACACACATGCATTCAGATAAGCCAATACATACCTGTACTTAGTGATGAGTATTTCATAATTGAATATGTCTTTAATTCATCACTGCATGTATCTTTTCTTCCAAGTTGAACCTACCAACATATCTGGTAAGTCATTTCAGTCTTTTACATTTTGAAATTAAGCACAATGAATGATATAACGACGGTAATTATATCATTTCCCTTGATTCTTTTCTTCATATGACTTGATTTCTTTTTGTGGTTTTTCTGATGTTTTTAAAATATTATTATTATTATTTTTGATATTTTCAAAGTTTTACTTAAGGTTAATCATGCCAATTGACTGAACCAAAAATTCAAACCTACTAGGTCCAAATGCCTTGGTAAACAAATCAGCTAATTAATTTTCTATTGGTACTTGAGTCAATTTGATTAAACCCTTTTCAGCACAGTCTCTCAAAAAATTATATCTAATTTCAATATGTTTTGTTTTTTAGTGCTGAACTGGATTATTAGTTATAAAGACAGCAGCTGTGTTGTCAATAGAAATTGGTGTATGCAAAAAGTTAAAACCATAATCAAGCATCTGGTTTTGAATCCAGAGAACTTGAGAGTACCATGCTGAAGCAGCAATATACTCAGCTTCGGTTGTGGACACAGACACATTTGTCTCCTTCTTTCATTGCCAGGATACTAGTCTAGGACCAAGAAATTGACAACCACCAGAAGTGGATTTTCTATTGAAGTTACATCCTCCATAATCACTGTTTGTGTAGGCATAGAGATTAAATTCTCCTTCCTTTGGATACCATAATCCAGAGCTAGTTTTCCCTTCAGATATCTAAATATCCTCTTGACTGCGTTCACATGTGATTCTTTTGGATCAGCTTGATATCTAGCACACACATAAACACCAAACATAATGTCAGGCCTACTGGCTGTTAGATACATAAGTGAACCTATCATTGATCGATAGTGAGTTTGATCCACTGATTTGCCTTCAGGGTCAGGTCCAATCTTCACTTTAGAATCTATAGGAGTTCTGATAGACTGACAGTCAGCAAAGTGAAATTTCTTCAACATGGTTTCTATATATTTGATGATTGATGAAGATTCCATCTGCAGTTTGCTGGACTTACACTCCCAGAAAGAATGTGAGTTCCCCCATAGCACTCATTTGAAACTTTGAATGCATAATATCTTCAAATTCTTTACAGAGTTGTTTGTTTATTGAGCCAAATATAATGTCATCCACATAGATCTGGACTAACACATGTCTTTTCCTCTTATTCTTCTGAAGAGAGTCTGATCAATCTTTCCTCTTTCATACCCATGTTCAAGAAGAAAGGATGATAGAGTCTCATACCACTTTCTTGGAGCTTGATGAAGACCATAAGAGCTTTGTCGAGCTTGTACACACTGTGAGGGAAATCTGGATCTTCAAAGCCAGGTGGTTGACTTACATACACTTCTTCAGCAATCTTTCCACACAAGAAGGCACACATTACATCCATTTGATAAATAGTAAACTTCATGGATGCAGAATATGCGAGAAAGATTCTGATTGCTTCTAGTCTGGCAACAGGAGGAAATACCTCGTCGTAGTCAATTCCTTCTTCCTAAGTGTATCCCTGTGCCACTAGTCTTGCTTTATTTCTGATGACTATCCCTCTATCATCAGTCTTGTTCCTGTACAACCATCTGGTACCGATAGGGTATTGTCCTTCGGGAAGATCTACCAGCTGCCATACTTCTTGCTTCTTGAATTGGAGCAATTCTTCGTGCCTTGCTTCAATCCAACTATTGTCTTGAAGCGCCTCTTTGATATTTTTGGGTACTGTCTGACATAGAAAGCATGAGAACAAACAGATGTTTGCAATACTTGACTTGCTTCTTGTCACCCTCTCATTAAGATCACCAATAATGGTTTCAACTGGATGATTCTTGTGTATTCTTGAGGTGGGAATGATGTCACCCGCAATAGTTACATCAAGATTGGAGACATTCAGTTCATTATGGTCAAAGGCATAATCATCTTGTATTGTTGTTGAATTATGAAGATTGTCAATTTCTGTTTCAGTAGTTGCTTCATCTTCAGCAGCACTGAGGTTGCTTGCATCATTTGATGTACCTTGAGTTTCTTCTGGATGAGAAGCCTATTTTTGATTTTTGATCTCATGTGACAAGTCATGTGAGTGAGATGGTACCAGGCTAGGACCTTCTTCAGAAGAAACACTCAAGTTTTGTGACAAGTGTCTGATAGGATCATGTAAGTGGGATCAATGGATAATTTTCTCTTGTTTCTATAGTTGATGAAGTATCACCTAAATGTATAGTTCCTGCATTAGACAAGTGAAATTGGTCAAATGATTTAGTAAAAGTGTCAATATCAAACAACCAATCAAGACCATTTGTAGATTTGGGAAACAAATGTTTCTTGAATTGAACATTTGTGGATTCATCAATAATGTTTAGTCTAGGATTGAACACTCTATAAGCCTTTGAGACGGAAGAATAACCTACAAAAAATCTTTCATCAGACATAGATGAAAATTTTCCCAAATGATCACGGGTGTTTAATATTGAGACTGGACAACCAAATGATTTGAAGAATCCAATGAATGGTTTCCTTTGAAATATCAGTTCATAAGGTGTCATGTTACTTTCTTTAACAATCAGAGTTCGATTTTGCACAAAGCACGATGTGTTAACTGCTTCTGCCCAGAAGGTGATTGGCAGTTTAGCATGGGCTAGCATGGTTCTTGCTGCTTCAATCAGTGTTCTATTTCGCCTTTCAGCTGCCCCATTTTGTTGTGGAGTTCTAACTGCACTGAATTGATGAGCAATGCCTTTGGTTGCACAAAAGGAACTCATATTTTCATTTTTGAACTCTGTACCATTATCACTTCTTATTATTTTGACTTTGAGATCAAGTTGATTTTCAATTTTAGTGATAAATTATTGAATGATTTAGGATACTTCATTTTTATGAAGTAGGAAGAACACCCATGTGAATCACGAAAAGTCATCAATAATCACTAAACAATATTGTTTCTTTCCCATACTCATTACATGAGTTGGTCCAAAGAGATCCATGTGAAGTAACTTCAATGGGGTATTGTTAGTGTTCACCTACTTAGTTTTGTGAGACGATTTGTGTTATTTTCCTTTGAGGCACACTAAGCATTGATCAATAAAATTGAATTCTTTTTTAGGAAGACCAATTACATGGTTTCCTTTGACTAATTTGTTCATATTTTTAAAGTTAGTGTGCCTCAAACATCTATGCCAAAGCTGTGACTCATCAAATGATGCTTTAGACAAAAGACATGTTTCTTCCTTAGGTGACGTAGAACACAGGTTTAAGACATATGTATTATTCTTCCTCGGAGTCTTTAGGACAACCCATTCTTCAGGAATCTGAAAACTAGGTTTCCGTATGTAGCAATGAGTGTCTGTAAAGTGAGTGGAATATTTTTTGTCGCAGATCTAAGACACGCTTAGCAGATTGAAATTCAGTTGTTCATAGTAATTCACTCTGTCAAAGCTCAACATCCCATTTTTCATAGATCCTTCTCCTGAAATCCTGCCACCTTCTGAATCTCCATCGAATGCCATAGTAGTCCCTTGTATGTACTTGAAATCATGAAGGAGGGAACGATCTCCAGTCATGTGTCGGGAGCATCCATTGTCTACATACCATAGGCTATTAGACCTGTGTGGATGAACCTACAAACAAAAAGAACTAATTAGAATAAGAAACCCAAGCCATGATGGTCTTGGGTTTCCCGTTCCTATTCATGATAGTCACCTCCTGGTATTTTCCTCTGAATGGTGATTTAGATGGAGGTGATTTTGGAGATTTTTGGTAAAGAATTGGTTGAGTCATCTCATCTACATCTACTGAGGATTCAGATGAATAATGAAATCGTTGGTTTTTATTTCTTTGTAAAAATTTAGCCCGAGTTTCATTATCAAAAGTTGGTTTTTGCTTCGGAAGGTCAAGTTTCTGTTTCATTATGAGATGATTTCTTTGACCTTTCCTTAAATCCTTTAGGTTATTTCTATCATTTGTTGATCTAGAAGTCCTAGATTGATTATTATGAATATGATGTTTGACAGAATGCATCACAGTTGATGTTTTTGAGATGGGCTTGTTTTGTGGAATTCTCAACCCCTTCTGATTGAAGTAACAATCAGATGTATTGTGATTGTTCATGTCACAGATTGAACAATACTTGTTGAAATAGCAATATTTGGTGGAGTGATTGTTCATATCACAGATAGAACAATATTGATTGAAGAAGCATTTATTTGTCTTGTGATTGAACATGTCACAAATATCACAATACATTTTTTGTTTCTTGAATCAGATTTTTCTTTGAGTGACTCAACTGATACTTTCTTTTGATGTGTCACTTTCTTTTTTCTAGGTGATGAGTCAGAATCAACCCTTTTTGTAGATTGTTTCGCAATACTACTCTTGTTCATTTATCTGGGTTGTTTCTATTTCTTCAACCTACTTCTCACCTCTTTCTCAAACTGGTCAACATGTTCTTTATTACAGATATCAAACCCAACTCCCTGCCTTAATTTGGTTGACTGTGGGTCTCATGAAGTTTTATGTGTTGAACTCAGTTTTACAGTTGATTTCTTTTTCAGTGAAACCTTTTCGATTTGCTTGAATTTTGTGGAGATACAATCTCATTATCAGAACTACTCTCAGTAGTGGGTTTCACTATTTTGACATATTTCTTTTTCCCTTGTAAAATAGATGGTATGAATTTTATAAAAGGTACAATTGCTTTTACAGGGCTTGATGGCTTTTTGACAATCACTGTCTTATCTAAACACTCTTTGATTTTGATTGGGTGTCCTAACTTGATTTTGTCCTCATTGGTTTCAAAATAAACATCAGGTTTGTTTTGAGGATTTGTCACTTGTTTCACTTGTGATTTAGGTTCCCAATTTTAGGTTAAATTGATTCAGAGAGTGATACAGAGTCAGGCATGACAGTGTAATTGTCATTGTATGATGGAGGACATGAATTGTACCCAATCCCTGACATGTCCTTTGGATCCTTTTGTGAATCCAGCATTTCTTGCAGCTTGACTGAAGACATTTGAAACTTTTCAAGTTTCACTTCAGTCATAGATTGTTGAGCTTTAGCTTGTGCTAACTTTTTAGTAAGTAGCTCATTTTTAGCTGCAAGATTGTATTTCTCACCATGCAATTTTTCTATGTCAGAAATGAGAGATTTGATTTTGATTTCAAAACTTTTTAGATCTCTCTTCATCCTTTCTGACTTCACCTTTTCTTCTTTTATTTTATCTAACAGTTTATGATAATGTTCTCTATACTCTTGTAATTCATTTATGCATTTCTCACTACAAAGGTTAGTTTTTACCTCAGTAGGCATTGCAGATGGTCCATCATTGATATGAGCCATGAGAGCATGATTCTGGAATTGTGGCTTGACTTCCTCAGCATACACACTCCAGTCACATATCCTATCTTGTTTGATCACAAGGGCACTGGCAGAAGGCTGACTGCTTGCATGAGCTTGATTTGTCAGTTGTTGTTGATTCTGGTATGTTTGTTGATGATGAGAATGATGGTACTGCTATTGATGATTGGTTAGCTTGAATTGGGTTGTGAGGATGATTGACCAAGAGAGTTCCTTGAATGGTTGGTTCTTTTAGGAGCATTACACTCTCTTGAGAAATGGCCAGTCATGCCACAATTAAAGCATTTTACCTTGGATTTGTCATATCCAAGTTTTGTGTTCTCATTCAGGCTCAATTTTCTTCCTTTTCTGAAGAATTTCTTTACTCTCATGGCAATCATTGCCATTTGCCACTGAAGATCCATCTCCTCAACATCATCGGGATCTAATTCTTTTAAATCTTCCTGTATTAAATGGGCAGAAGTGAGTCTTCCCCCAAGATATGCTTCAAAACTTGCAACAAAGGCATTGTAGGTTGCCTTTTGCTCTTCTGATTTTAAGTCTTCTGGAGAGATTGTAGGTGGAGTGGAAACTTTTGGAGCTGTGCTGAAGTTGAATGGTGATTGAATGATGGAGATGCAATGAACCCAGTATTGTTTATTTGATCTCTTGATGAGATGAAGTCATCTTCCTCTGTGATGAAAGCATTTTCAACAAAATGTGATTCCGAAGGGAATTTGTAGGCTTCAATCACTCTTGGCCCACTTAGATTTTTGCTTCGTTCATGAAATTCCAGAGCTTCAATCTTGGCTATCATAATGTCTAGAGTGGTACTCTTAAGATCAAGAGTATTTTTCAGCATTGTGACATTTTGCTTCTAGCTTTCAGGCAGACTGTGAAGCATTTTCTTGTTGAGTTCTTTAATGTTGTATGACACACCCGTAATTTCCAAGTCATTGACCAACTATACAAATCTGTGCAGTTGTTTTGATATGGATTCTCCTTTGGTGTGATGGAAGGTTTCATACTGATTGACCAGCTTGTCTTTGTTAATTTCAGCAACTTCACCGCTACCTTCACACATAATTTTGAGAGCATCCCAAACAGCTTTAGTAGTTCCATATTTTTCCAATCTTTTCAGCACATCTATTTTGAGTGCTTGAGTCAAAATAGAGTATGCTTTAAGATCAATTTTGATTTTCTTATAATCATCTTCATCCAGAGTTAAGTCTTCAATTGGTATTCTAGCAGTCTTGTACAGTGCAGCTTGAGCTGTTGATAAAGTAACAGGAATATGTGGACGCAGGAATATGTGGACGCAGGAATATGTGGACCCTTACATATTGAGATCCAATAGTCAGGATCTACACCTGTGATATAATTTCTAAACCGTATTCTCCATTGTTTAAACTCAGATTTGTGTTTAAGCATGGAGGTTTAGGTATATGACCTAATTCAGAGTAACTGTTAGAATCCATTTGATTTGTTTAAGTATAGATTTAGTTGATTTTAAGATTGATTATGTTTCATGAGTGCAAATTGTTCATGCATTTTTGTTGTGGTTCAGAATGAGTGTTCTTGCTGTGTGACAGGAGTATTCTTGCTGTTTGCTAAGTACAGATGATGATATCTACTACTAGCAACTTGATTATCAGATCAATCGAGTTCTATTCGGTCTGTGTGCAGATCTGAAAGAGAATCGAGAGCCAAAGCTCTGATACCAATTGACTAGGTTTTAGTAAGAGTGATATTCTTACTGAAAATCGAATATGATAATCAAGTCAACGATTGAGTGGCGGAAACAAACAATCGAAGAACAATCAAGCAAGAAAAATTACTCATAAATTCTGTTTGTATTAATATATGAAAGTTGACAAATTACATAGAATAATTACAACAAAATCCTCTATCTATCAACCGTCACCTCAGTACGAGGTAAACTGTTCTATTTATAGACAAGACAAGATGCCTTTACAGATTGACTAAACTACCCCTGACCTATTACATCAGAAACTAGTCTAAGTCTTGATCTGCATCTCTGCTTGTTCATCCGCATTGACAAATGCGGATTAGATAATCATAATCCGCATTTCCACTTGATCATCAACATTAGTAAGTGGTCATCCGTATTGGTTAATGCGGATGAACAAATACTTCTGCGCATTTGGTTGGTCATCCGCATTTGTCAATGCGGATGATCAAAGTCTTGTCTTCATATTCTTTTGTTCTTCCGCATTAGTCAATACGGAATAGTATCTTGTTCAACATAAGTATTGTGTCTTCCGCATTAGTAAATGCGGAAGAGTAAACACTTGTCCGCATCAGTTTTTTGTCTTCCGCATTGACTAATGCGGAATATAATACTTGTTATTTTTCTTGTATTTCTTCATCCGCATTGGATCTTGGACTTGTGGGATTCCAGCTATATAATCATCAATTCACCCATTGAGTTGGCATGTATGATCGTTTCAGGGTGCAAAAAAAATTTTGTGTTAGACGCATGCTTTTTTTGCACCTTACGCTTAGACTCCAGACAAAGTCTATACGGCTTTTGCCTTGGACAACACAGATAAGAATAAAATATTGTTTATAAAGTAAATTACAATATTTCCTTTAAGTGTAGCAAAAAAATTCGGATGTTGTACATGAACTTAATAAGTACACTGCGAGTCGTTTATTAGAATCTTTGTTACACTTTTTATCCATTTTACTATAAAGGTTAACTTGTTCGGTAAGTATTTATAAATAATAATTGTGTTCTAACATTTGAAATCTTCCATTTTTTTAAATTTGCTTTAGTTGTTTTTCATTTTTTTCACCATTTTGTTTTATAACCTTATCTTAAATATTATTAATTGTCAAGTTTAAAATTTTCTTTTTATAATGATCACATCAATGTGACGAGTTATGAATATATAAAAAAATAAGTTGCACATCAATCTAATAGTAAAGAGAAATATACCTAAATGATCAAAAACATATTAATGCTACAAAGATGATATGTACCCGCCACTTGAAGTTTGGTAGGAATAAATTGAGTGTGGATTTTCCCCGATAGCCCAAGTTCATGTAAGAAATGGCAATCCAATTCAATATGTTTCATGCACTTGTGTGAAATTGGATTTTGGGTGAAAAAAATGGCACTCTTATTATCACACAAAAGTGCGGGGCTAACTGATGGTAGAGCATGAAGTTTATGAAGTAGATGAGTAATCCAACTAAGTTTTACAGCATTATTTGCCATAGCTCAATATTAGATGCACTATTAGAGCAAGTTACTATGGGTGTGACATCCGGTAAATTTCCGTTACCAAGCTCCGTTAGTTCCGTTAAGTTTTGCATACACGTGTCGTGAGCACACACTAGTTGTCGTTGAACGTTGGTGACCTAATAATAATGATTAATGTTAATTTGTTGTGAATCGAAGTGATTATGTGAATATTGGGTTATGTTTATGTGTTTACACATTTATAAACGGTTACTTAAAGAATTTATCGCGTAACGCGGAAACGTGTCTATTTATTCGTATGTCTTGTGTTTTATAAAGATAAGATATATAATGAACTTTATAAGTTTATATCTTTATATTATGAAGTTAAAAACACTTTACAAAGAGTTTAAAGCTTAGTTTTTACAAAATACCAAAACACAAGGGTTTAAAGGGTAAATATGTAAATTAAATATTAATAAAACAAAAATTCCAAACCCTAACCCCCCCATCGGCCGCGATTTCATTCTTCTCCATCTCCCCACTTCGAATTCAGCCTAGAACAACACAATACCTGCGATTTTGGATCGATTTCAAGGCATACATCTCATGGGAATCATCAATTGCAAGTTAACACAAGTTTAAAGGTTAGTTTTTCGAGTTTGTGTGAAGGGTTCATTATGGCCGAACCCTAGATTCGAAATGGTCCTTGTTGGGTCGAATTGGTTGTTGTTTGATGACGTTAACATGTTAGTTAGATTGTATACATGTTAGTTAACGTGATTATGCAAGAATTCTATGTTTTTAGTGGATTGATCATGAAATTGATTTTGAAGCAAACCCTAATTCGGGATTATTGTGATTATGCATGATGGATGATTGTTTGATGAATGTTTGATGATTATTAGGTTGTATGAATGTTAGAATACGTTGATTATGCAGGAAAGTTGGGATTTTGATGCGTTGTTCATAGGTTACTAAGAATAGTAACTTTATTTTGCATGTAGTAGTGATCTAGTGATGGATTGATGTTATGGATGGGTTCATGATGATAATTAGATGCTAGATTGATGTTATGAATGCTAGAAATCTTTAATGTGATGATGTTGATCATAGCTTGCCAAAAGTAGAAACTTTTGTTTATGAAGATTGTTAGATTGAGATGTTTAAGGTGTTGATCATGTCTAGATGTTAGTATGAGCTTGAATTGGTATATTATTGATGAATTCATGTATGCTTTGGATGTTTGATAGATTTTGGGATATTATTCTTCCCAAAAGGGAAACTTTATTTGTGTAAACGTTGAAGTATGATGTTATGGTCATGTTTGGAATGATAGGAACTTGCTATTATGTTCAAGGATGGATTCTAGTGTGATAGAACGTGTTAAATTAGTTGTATGGCATGTTTGGATAATCATGGGTGATAATTGGAATTGGTAATCATGTATGGTTTGGATGTTTGTAGTAGTAGGACATCATGCTTGGGTCTGGTAATTGATGTTGTGATGTTGTGAATGCAATGTATATGCTTAAAGAATTTGGTTATGATCATTATACACGCGTGCGGATCTGAGGCCCCTACTTAGTAGGATTGGCAGGGTTTAGGATGTGAAGTCGTGAGTGGCTTCACATGGCATGTGATGAATGGTTGAACCTTGTATGACATGTTAGTTGTTGTAGCTAGTGGTTATGTTAATGTTCTAGATTCGCATGACTTGTATAGTACTTGATTGTATGATGATCTATGTGATACACCTGGTTGATATAGCATACGTATGATACTATTGAATGTTAATCATGTATGTTGTATGTGCTCATTGGCTTTAATTGAATTATAACTCATAATGTCACCAACGGGTCAAATGGGTCAACTAGGTCAAACGTGTCTATTTGTCTGGAAGCTTGAGTCTTTGATTTTGGTATGATTAGGGTTTCACATGTCTTTTATTTACACGTACTTATGTACTCACATGATCTAGGTAACCTGTGAAGGTTGGCTATCCTCTCGTTTCTCAAAATAAATCCTAAGTACCTTTGCATACATCAGTTGAGTTCATGCCCCACTCCTTACTTAATCTCTTTTGGGGGAGATAGCATACTGGTATTTATACAAACGCTTTCATTATTTAAGTTGTGTAAAATATTAATATAGTGCTGTTTACCATGAGAAAAGTCCTCACACTTTTGAATTGTTAATATTTAATAGGGGAAACTTGGGTAGTACTACTGGGTCTGACGAGCCCCACCTGTGTGACCTGAGGTCAACCGGGTGCAATTTGTCCTATTGATCATTGTCACGACATGGTAAGTCGTGACAGGAGGCAACAAATATCACAGTCAGCTTCAATTGCAAAATCACTATGTATTAATATTTGTGATAATAGACTAGCTATCTATTACCATACACTGCTTATATTTATCGCAACTGTTTACATGTTTATTGAACACAAACTCTTGAACTCACCAACCTATGTGTTGACATTTTAGTATGCTTTTCTCAGGTCCTTAACTTGCTTGCCATAGGAGCACTGCACGGTTCACTTCATTTAAGACATTATGCTTCAAGACAATGTGTCATTTTAACAATTATGGTTTACTTTTGGTTTGGCACTTGTTTTGCCATAAGTTATACTTTATTGACTTGGGTTGTTTTCAAAAACGCTTCCGCATTATTTAACGTTGGTATTTTGATTGATTTGTTTAAATTATGGCATTTAGAGTCGTTCTGAGTAACTATTGACTGTGATCCTGGTTTGTTCACACGCCTCGCGGTAAAACTCCGCAAGTGGATTTTGAGGGTGTGACAATGGGTTGCTTCTTTGCACTCCAAGATACTAGATTATCCCCTAAGAAGATAGTATAGCCAAAAGTACAACAACATGTCTCGAGGCAATGAGGCCCACTTAGTATAGAGTAACCAAATAGAGTGGGTTCGGTCATTTTGGAAAAGGTAAGACCAAAAGACAATGTTCCCTTGATATAACGTAAAAATCTTCTTGATTGCCTGAAAATGATCAACCGTTAGATCATGTAAAGATTGACTAACTTGATTCACCACTTATGAGATACCAAGTATATTGATAGTGAGGTATTGAGTTCCCCCATTAGGGACCAATAAATAGTAGGGCCAAATTAGGGATCACCCGTTGATATAAAAGAAACATTATGGTAAAAGAAGTGAAAATATCTTTGGAATGCATCACTCTCTCGTTCAAAAATCTCCATAGCATATTTAGACTAATTTAGGAAAAGACCATTTTTGTGTAGGTAACTTCAAGTCCCAGGAAATAGTTAAGTTCTCCCATTTTGTTAATTGCAAACTCAAGGTTTAATCAATTGGTGAAAGACTAGATAACAATATCTTGATTGCCTATGAGAATTAGACCTCCATATATACTAACATGTACATAATACCTTATTTTAATATAAACAAAGATGTGTCCACATGACTACATGTGAAGCCATTATCAAGAAAAAGTTTGCTCACCTTTGAAACCAAGCATGTGGAGCTTGTTTGAAATCATATAAAACTTATTTAAATTGGAAATATGGAAATATGATTAGGACATTGTGTGTTAATGAAGTCGAGTGGTTGTTCCATATAGACATGCTCATTAAGACTTCCATGTAGGAAGGCATTATTCACATCAAGACGGTGCAATTTCCAACTATTTAGAAACTCAAGAGAGAATTATTCGAATGATGGAAGATTTAATAACCGAACTAAAGGTGTATGTATAGTCAAGGTGAGGCGTTTCATTATACCTTATGTGGGAAGAC
Source organism: Flaveria trinervia (assembly GCA_025506515.1). Classification (NCBI taxonomy): domain Eukaryota; kingdom Viridiplantae; phylum Streptophyta; class Magnoliopsida; order Asterales; family Asteraceae; genus Flaveria; species Flaveria trinervia. Next base: position 16,647,849 of record CM046452.1, on the reverse strand, counting down.
ACGCCTTGTGTCTCTCAGCTGTCCCATCCGAATGAAATTTATTGCGAACAATCATTTTGATCACAAAACACCTTGATCTGCTAGTCATGGAACTAGAGACCACGTGTTTTTTTCTGTAAAGTATTAACTTCCCTGTGCATGGCTGCAACCCACTCAGGGTTTTTAGTAGTGATGGTGTAGTGTTTAGGATCCTTTCTAGAAAAGAGAGCATGATGTTGATGATAGTGAGTAGTTTGGGGAGGATCCGCTTTAAAGATGCTAGATTTGGCACGAGTTACCATCACGTGAGTGAAGATGGGAGGAGGAGGGGGAGGTGTGGGGATAGGGGTGGGTATATCGGTGGTTACAAGAGGTGTTGCTGAATTGTTTATGGGTAAATGTAGGGTAGGTCGGGTGATGGGGTGGGGTGTAGTGGTATTTCCTAGGGCTGAAAATGGGCTATTGATATTCATGGGGGAATCAAGAGATGTAGATAGGGTGGGCTCGGTTGGAGCGTGAATAAAATAGGTAGTTGTTGAAGTGTTTAAATTAAGGGTGGTAGGATAAGGGTTGTTTAGGGGAGCCTCAAGTGAGGATGATAGAATGGAGTTCTCGACACAAAGGTGGCAAGTGGGGTTAGGAGATGCAAGGGTGATGGGCGGGGGTGAGAACACGAGGAGGTGGTTGGTGGGTAGAGAGGACTGTTGTCAAAGAAGGTTCTAAACTCAAGTTTACATTCTAAGGAAGATGTGGTGGTATCATTAATTGGAAATAAAGTTTCATCTGCATGCCAACTGATTTAGACCCAGGATATGAGAGGATCTAAGCAACGATAACCTTTGTGCATCGAGCTATAACCAAGGAAAACACAAGGGATACTTTGAGGAGAGAGTTTCTGAGCATAATAATCATGAAGGTTGGGAATACCTGACATCCAAGGCTCAAAAATTGTTATGTTATGGTGGGTGTTTAGGAAGAAGCTCAAATGGAGATATTCCACCATAAATGGATATGGGAAGATGGTTAATTATGTACATCATCGATAAGAAAGCATCAACCTAAAAAGAATGTTGGACCAAAATAACCAATGAGTCTGATCAGAAAGACCTCTAAGTCCTACAGACATCACAACAACTGTTGAAGACTTGATCAGCTATTTGACAAAGTCTGAAGACTTCAACAGCTGAAGACTAAAGTACTGAAGACTTCAACAGCTGAAGACCAAAGTCTGAAAATCAATAGCTGAAGACTAAAGTACTGAAGACTTCAACAGCTGAAGACTAAAGTACTGAAGACTTCAGGGTTTGTTACAACAGCTGAAGAAGCATTCTTCAGTTGTTGTGATGGTTTCCTTTCAGTAGTTTTCTTTTTGTTTCAGTATTTGTAAAACGACTTAAGAGCATGTTCTTCAGTCGTTGTAGTTTTAGTAATTTCTTTTCAGTAGTTGTAGTGATAGTTAACACTTAGTATTTTTGTAAGAAGATGTCAGCTGTTTTGACATCTTCAGTAGTTGTGTTAACTCTTAGTAGTTTGAATAATTTTGTTAGATGTCACTATCAAGTGACATCAGCAGACGTCACATCTCCTATATAAGGAATGTTCCACCATGACATTCCTATATAAGGGATGATTGACCTGATTGTAAATGTGACATTTTGTCACCACAAAAGCGCGTATTGAATGAAATCTTTGATTTGCAGAATTCTTTCTATAATCGTTTGTTCTTACTTTGAATATCAACTGTATTCTTGTGAATTGTCTAAATTCATTGTTTGATTTCCGTTGCAATACTCCCTAATCAATCAAACGTAGATCAATGATCCTAACAACTGGTATCAGAGCCGATTAATCATTGATCGATCTAACAATTGATCATTGAAACTGCTAATCGATATCTGCATTTGATTGAATTGGCATATTTGCAAGAATTGGTTATAGTTAAATTGAATTTCTGCTACTTTCGTTTTATTGCTTTCTGTTTTCTCTTGGTTTAATTGGTCTGTTGTGTTCTGTTCTAAATCTGTTAAAACTTAATTGATTTTGGTTGAATCTGAGAATGACTACTCCTTCTAATGACCCTCACAATACCGGTTCCTCAACCAAGCCTCCGATGCTGGTTAGGACTGAGTATAACATATGGCCACGAAGAATGCTTCATCACCTGTCTGTTAATAGTTCCAGTTGTTGGACATCAGTGGTACATCTTCCACATAAACCTATGGTGAACAATCCGGAAACCAATCAAATGGTTCCGAAGAAGAAGGAACAATACTCAGATGAAGATCGGAAACTGTTTGAGATTGATGCTAAAGCCCATGGAATTCTAGCCATGGCACTGCCGAATGAAATCTTTTCAGGGCTTATGCATCATGAAACTGCTCATGACCTCTGGAATGCACTGAAGGAACAATTCGGTGGAACTGACGAGGTCTTAGCAAAAAACAGTGAAGTCCTTGCCCAACAATATGAAACATTCTGTCATAGGAAGGGTGAGACACTGACTCAACAGTTTGAGCATTTTTCTTGTTTGATCTCTGAGCTAAAAATGGTCAAACACGAATATACCAATAGCCAGATGAACAACAGATTCCTTAGATCACTACCTGAGAGATGGGACACATACACTATTGTCCTACGCTCCAGTGCAAATCTGGATAAACTATCTCTCACCCAACTTCATGGGAAACTACTTACATTTGAGAGAGAGATAGAGCAGAAAAGGAAACTGGCATCATCAGGAAAGCTAACTGATGACTTTGTACCAGGGAACACTGCCTTGGTTGGTCATGAGTCAGAATATGCTGCATCTGAAAGTAATTATGATGAGCATATAGATTTCCCTTAAAACAGTTCAGATCATGCATTTGTTGGTGTTGATAGTCACTCAGGCTGTAATAGTGACAATTATGTTTTGTCATGGATGATTTGAAAGGAATAGCTGATGATGATCTAGAAGAGATGGATATTTTGAGCCAAATGGCCTTGATTAATATCAGATCTTAGAAGTTCTACAAGAGGACTGGCAGGAAATTTCCAGGACTCTCTGGCAAAACCAAAGTTGGTTTTGACAAGAGTAAGTTGAGGTGTCACAAATGCCAAAGGCTTGGACACTTTGCAAGAGAGTGTAGATCATCTGGATCTAACTCCTCTGCACCCTTTGTGACTTTTCCAAGCACTAGTCCACAAAACAGGGGGCAACAACCTGCTAGTTCTGGTCATTATTCACAACCTGTTTCACCTGCATATTTTGTCCCTCAGGGTCCAATGTCATATCCGTATCCCTGCTATTACATGCCTCGGCCAAATCCAGTTCAAGTTCCTACTGCACAACAACCACAAGCATTACCTGTGCTCTACCATCTCATTCACAACCTCATCACAACTTTTTCACCCCTAGTAATGTTGACTGGAGCAGTTTACCAGATGATCTCTCTGGTACTGAGCAATTATTTACTGGTGATGGTCAACATGGGGGTGAACATCCTTTTGGGAATCTAGCTCTCATGGCCCTGGAATCTACTGAGGGTTCTTGCTCCAATGCATCTTCTTCACAGGTAACCCAGGTATCTTCTGAGGCTAAGGCCAAGTTTTGTTCTGAATCTTGCATAGATGCATTTGTCTCTATTAGAGAGGCAAATGTAGCTGTAATTAATCAAAATCTAGAGCTTGAGCAAACTATTTCAAAAGAAAAGCTGAATATGAGTCTGTCCTTAAGGACAAAGATGATGAGATTTTAAGCTTAAATGCCAATTAAATGATGAAAAGGCTAAACTAGAGGTCATTCTTGAGAACCATAAGGAACTCAAAGAAAAACTTGCAGTTACCCAGTTGAGTGTGACCGCTGAGAACCATAAGGAACAATGCCAATCAACCCGTGCCTTCACTCCCACGAACGGCGCAGTCCAACGAGCAATTGATTGCTGCACTAATGGCTGCACTAGATACTGAACAGCATTGTGTGAGGCGACTCACGAGTGATGTCTGTACACTACAGCAAGAGGTGTACAACCTGAGACATCAATTGGACGAACTCAAGGAAGAACACGGAAAGACGCTGAACGGTTGTCACCATATGCAAGATGGTGTTATGGCACTCCAAGGACGCGTGACTGCTCGTGAACAGCGGGACGCCATAGCTGATAATAGGATTACCATCTTAGAAGCTCAACTAGCAGCGCTCCAGATTGCTATAGCTCCTGCTCCTGCCGCAGACTCTGAGGATGGGGAGGATCCCGAGGAGGGACCCGAGGAGGAGGAACCGGAGGAGATGGAGGATGATAGTGACGGGTCTGACATTGTCGATTGACTTCTTTATATAACTTAGACTACGTAGTGTTTTCTTTTTGAAACCTATGTGGGAAGGGTTGTTTCCCCACACGAATGACAAAACTTCAATTTTGACATTGCTAAATACGTTGTGACTTATTGCAATTTATTTACTTTGGTTATTATTTTTGTTATGAATGTTGTGGTTGTGATGATACGTTATTTCTCTCATTTACTATTTACTACGCTTCAATGAGTTAAATGTGTATGATGTTACTCATTATTGTATTGTGAATATAAAGTGAAAAGAATGGACGCTCGTGGACGTGGACGTGGACGTGGTCGTGGACGCGGACGTGGACGTGGCACCGGAGAACAGGGTGGGGTGCTATAACATGACTCCTGCGGAATTGGCTGCTCTAATTAATGAGCATGTTCAGGCGGCAGTGGCTGCTGCCCACGCGGGCAACCGGCAGGTAAACAATGATAGAAAAACAAATCTGAATCCTTTATAACTATAGGGATGTTTGATTAACGTGTGTTGTGTTAAAACAGGACCACCAGTGTGTACATACAAGTCCTTCATGGACTGCAAACCACACACCTACAGCGGTACAGAGGGTGCTGTAGGGCTTGTACGCTGGTTTGAGAAGACTGAGTCCGTTTTCTCCAAATGTAACTGTCCACCGGCGGATCAAGTAAAGTATGCCACCGGGACTTTGGAGGGTGCTGCCCTGTCTTGGTGGAACGCGCAAGTCCAGATGCTTGGACAAGCGATGGCAAATGGACTCCCCTGGAATGAGTTCAAGGATATGATGATCGAGGAGTATTGTCCTCGAAACGAGGTGCAAAAGTTGGAAATGGAATTCTGGAAGCTTAAGATGAAGGGTTCAGAAATTGAGGCTTACACAACTCGTACTCATGAGCTGGCCACATTGTGTCCAGGAATGGTTAATGAGACACATAAGAGAATCGAGCACTACATACGAGGATTGGTGCCTGAAATCCAAAGTATGGTAACAGCTTCTAACCCGACTACGATTCAGCAGGCCATTCAAATTGCCCATAAACTTACTGATCAGGCGGTAGAGCAAGGGCGGTTACCAAAACGGGGCGCTGTGGTGAGCGTGCCCGACAACAAAAGGAAGTGGGATGCTCCCAGCAACAGCAATAACAAATCATCATCATCATCGTCTGGCGGTCAACAACAATCCCAACAGCAGCAACAGCCAGTTCAGCAGCAGCAGCGACGGTTCGATAATAACCACAATTTCAACCAAACTGCCCCAAATAACCAAGGACCCAGCGGTTACGGCGGCAGACATCCCAAATGCCCACGGTGTAACTACCACCACGTGGGACGGGTGTGATAGCTTCAAGTGTCAACGTTGTGGAAAGATTGGACACGCTGCGAAGGATTGCCGTGGTGAACTAATGAGGAGGCCACAACAACCTCAAGAAACTCCCAAGGGTTGTTTTGAGTGTGGGAAAGAAGGGCATTACAAACGAAACTGCCCACAACTAAGAAGGAACGGAAATGGCAACAACACAACAACAACACCAACAATCATGGGAACAACAACAACAATGGCAATAATAACAACAATGGTGGAAATGGCACTGGAAATGGCGGTAATAGAGATGGAGCCAAAGGGAGAGCCTTCGTCATTGGCTCAGGTGAGGCTCTAAATGATCCCACAACTGTTACTGGTAGATTCCCTGTTAATGGTTTTTTGCTACGGTACTTTGATACTGGAGCCGATAAGAGTTTTGTGTCCTTAAATTCTGTAGTCTTTTAAGTGATATACCCTCTGCTTTAGAATCTAAGTACACTGTGGAATTAGCCGACGGTAAGCAAATCCATGTAACGCATATCCTTAAAGACTGTAGGATAGAACTTGCTGGTCATACTTTCGCTATAGATCTCATGCCTGTTACGCTGGGGAGTTTTGATGTTGTGATAGGCATGGATTGGCTCTCTAGCAAGCAAGCGGAAGTCATATGTCACGAGATGATTATACGGATCCCGGTTGGTGATCAAGTCCTTACCGTCAAGGTGATAGGAGTGGTGCTGTGATAGGCATCATCTCGTATATGAAAGCTCAAAGTTGTTACGAAAGGGCCGCGTGGCTATCCTAGCACTTGTAACCGATAAGCAAAAGGAAGAAAAGAGAATGGAGGATATTCCCGTAGTACGCGACTTTCCGGAGGTGTTCCCAGAAGATCTCCTGGATTACCACCGCACCGCCAAGTGGAATTCCAGATTGAGTTGACTCCCGGCGCAGCCCCGATTGCTAGAGCACCTTATCGATTAGCACCAAATGAACTACAGGAGGTCGTTCACAACTTCAGGAGCTCTGGATAAAGGTTTTATCCGACCTAGTACATCACCTTGGGGAGCTCCTATACTCTTTGTTAAGAAGAAGGATGGTACATTCTGGATGTGCATCGATTATCGAGAGTTAAACAAAGTAACAGTCAAGAACCGATACCCTTTACCTCGTATCGACGACCTGTTCGATCAGCTTCAAGGATCAAGCTATTACTCGAAGATTGACTTGAGATCTGGTTATCATCAACTCAGAGTTCGGGAAGAAGACATTCCCAAGACTGTGTTTCGTACTCGTTATGGTCATTATGAGTTCTTGGTCATGCCTTTTGGGTTGACTAATGCACCTGCTGTGTTCATGGACCTCATGAACCGTGTGTGCAAACCTTATCTTGATCAGTTTGTCATTGTGTTCATCGATGATATACTGATATACTCTAGGACCAAGGAGGAGCATGAAGAGCACTTACGAATGATCTTGGAACTGTTGAAAAATGAGCAGCTGTATGCTAAATTCTCAAAGTGTGACTTTTGGATAAGAGAGGTACAATTCCTAGGTCATATTGTTAATGAGAAAGGAATACACGTTGATCCTGCCAAAATTGAGGCGATAAGAATTGGACTACACCCAAAACACCAAGCGAGATAAGGCAATTTCTTGGATTAGCAGGATATTACCGCCGATTCATAGAAGGATTTTCTAAGATCGCACAACCTCTCACAGCCTTGACTCACAAAGGAACGACATACAAATGGGCTGAGAGTCAAGAATCAGCTTTCCAATTATTAAAACAAAAACTCTGCACTACCCCGATATTAGCACTACCCGAGGGAACAGATGACTTTGTGGTGTATTGCGATGCATCCATTCAAGGATTGGGTTGTGTCTTGATGCAACGAGACAAGGTGATAGTGTAAGGATTCCTGAAGTCTGATGCAACCCAAAACTGCCTAAGTGTTTCAGCAACATGCACTAAGTACTGAAGTGAAGAATGCTTCGGAAGAATTACACAAAGCATTAGAAAATACTCTAAGTGTAATATCTTCCGAAGCCAAGACCAATATCTTCTGAAGCCTAACATGAAGTCTTCCGAAGCTTGAAGAGACAAAGTCTTCCGAAGCTTCAACCTATGAAGACAGATTTCTTCCGAAGACTTTTAGTACACATGCTTTATCTGATGTACTGTTCCATAAAGCACCTTTTCGCTGCGCCTCTGATAAGTCACCAACTTACAAGAGTTGGTGAAAAGGTCCATGCTTTTGGTAACTGTACATTGAGGTCTTGAGTCTGAAACTTTCCACTTTATGTACATTATCCTTTTTGTAATGTATAAGGATGTGAGCTATGGCATGTCATAGTCACAAGGTCAAAAGGCAGATATGCCTTTTGATCCTACAATTGATTTTGTTAGTGTCTAGTCAATTGTATCCAGCTGGCTTTCATAGTATAGCCGGCTATAGGTTGTAGTATAAGTATTCCAAGTTCTTGTATCTTTCTTTATCCTTTATAACACTTGTAAAAGAACTTGAGAAAGCAATATACTGCTCCCTTGAAAACTATACTCTCTTGTTCTGTCTCTTGCTTTACTTGTGTTCTCTGTATCACCTTTGTTACCTAGTTCACTGTTTGATTAACGTTTAGTTAATCTTCTCATTGTGTTGTTGTGTTGTAATTGTGTTCAAGCCCTTGAACGATCCTGCAATTGGTATCAGAGCGTTCAGGCTCGTGATATAAGATCTAACCATCTTAAGATCCCTAACACAAAAAAAAAAAACTAAACTTTTCAAATGGCTTCCATCTCAAAGACTGATATGGAGACTGGAACCATGAACAAATCCCCATTGATCACTCTTGATGACTTCGACACCTGGTGCATGAGGATGGAAGGCTTCATCAGGTCTCTTGACTCAAGAATGTGGAATCTGTTGAATATGGACCTTTCATACCCAGCACCCCCTCTGCTACCGGTGCTGGTATGATTCCTAAAGATGTGGCCAACTACTCAGATGAAGATAGGAAAAGAGTAGAGATTGACAGGAAGGCCATGACTTCTCTTCAGACTGCTATCCCAAACTCTGTGTACAGAGGTTTTAAGAAGTGCAAGACAGCTAAACAGCTGTGGGATGCACTGAAGCTGATGTATGAAGGCTCCTCTGAAGCCAAGGAGAACAAGAAAGATCTTCTGAAGCAGCAGTTTGAAAATTTCACCTTTAAAACAGGTGAAACCATGACCCAACAATACTTCAGGTATGTTGAGATTGTGGATACCCTTGTGGATGGAGGAGTTCCTCTTGAGAACAGAGACATTGTAAGGAAGTTCATGTCCTCACTTCCTAGGCAATGGACACACTATTGTGTGGTAATCAAGAGGACTCAGAACCTTAAAACTCTTACTCTGACAGAGTTATATGGGATTCTCAGTGGATACCAGATGGAGATGAACTTACAAGGTTCATCTGGCAACTCTAACAATCAAATGGGTTCTGCCCTTCATGTGGTTGAAAGGGACAGCATAGAACCCCAACATCATCTCCTATGCTACCCTGACAACTCACAAAAGGGTCCTTTCATCACCTTCCTGAGACACCAAGGGAGAACTTTACTCAAAGAAGCCCATTCCAAGAGACAAGTTCTTCTCAAGCCTTTGTGTCTGCAGATGAAAGCTGTGGAAATTATCTCTTCACTCTTGAAGACCTAGACTGTATCCATCCAGATGACCTGGAATACATGGAGATAGTTCAGCAGATGGCTCTTCTCACTCACAGAGCCAAGAAGTTCTACAAGAGGACAGGAAGAAAATTTCCAAGCAATGCTACCAGTGGTAAGTTTGGGCTGGATAAAAGCAAAGTTAAGTGTTACAATTGTAACCTTATGGGTCACTTTGCTAGGGAGTGTAAGGCACCTAGAGCAAATGGGGGTCAAACACAACTCAGACCAAACTACACCAACAATTCCCCTCAGGCTGAGAAGACAAAGCAACATGCTGCGGTTGCTGTTGAAGAGGAGGATTTGACTGGAGTTTTCAGGTGGAGGATGCTTCTCCTAACCAAGCATTGATGGCTGATCATGATGAAGCCAAGGTATTAGAACATCTTTGCTCCCCTGAATGCATTGCTAAAGTAAATAGATACAGGTCCTACAACCTAGAGATGAGATCTGATCTTGAGTCATTAAACATATTAAAATCTGATTTTAGAAAGTCTGAAAATGATTACAAGTTAAAGATAGAAGACTTGGAGAAAACCATTTCAGTACTAAAACATGAACATACAGATTTTAGAACTCAGATCCAAGATCTCATCACTAAGTTGACTAAGTGCCAGGCTGAGCTTGTGATTAGCAAAGCCCTGGCAGAGAAAAGTGTTCTTGAAGAAGAGACCTTCAAGAACATGATATCCTCATCCCTACACAATAAGGTTGTTATCAAAATAGACAGGGATTGGGATCAAATGAGATAGCTCCTCCACACACAATCTTGTCTGTAAGATCTCCTAGGTGTGGAACTTGTGAAGATGAGCTTCCTCTCATAGATCCAATAAGTGAGGATGATGAAGAAGTGATAGTGAGGAATCCATCTGAGAAGAGTGAAGAAGAGGATTC